>NHNW01000055.1:0-276727 GCA_002786025.1 Zasmidium citrigriseum | reverse complement strand
CTAACCCTAACCCTAACCCTAACCCTAACCCTAACCCTAACCCTAACCCTAACCCTAACCCTAACCCTAACCCTAACCCTAACCCTAACCCTAACCCTAACCCTAACCCTAACCCTTAGGTAGGAGATAAGACGTATTCGAGCTACTAAGGTACCGTTTAGCTAGGAGTAGGAGTTAGTAGACCTTTTACTAGTAACGCGATCTATACTACGGCTTCTAACACCTATAGTATACTAGCGTTTAGTTCTAGCGACTCTTCTTCGACTACGTACTTAGTAGCGTATAATAGTTACTTATACGAGTCTATTAGCTCGCGAGAGGGCTAGATAGTCTCCTCTTATAGTTTAGGGGACCGATCGAAGGCTTTCGGAAGAGAGCGGCGGTATTTAGGTAGTTAGGATAACGATTTCTTACGTTTCTCGACTCGTAGAGCTTTAGTAGAGATATAAGGCGAGCTAGGTAAAGGTCGAGATAGGCGAGAAGGCTTCTCTTTAGCGTTAGCTTTAATAGACTTCTTAGTAGTAAGAGGGGAGGAGTTATTAACTACGAGTCGACCCTTAAGCGCTTCGTTAATAGTTATAGAGGCGCTAGTAGGCCCTATATAGATTCTCGTAGTAAGGGATATACTAGTAGTAATAGTAGGATTCTTACGTCTCTACTCGGCTATAAGGGATTTAGTTACATTACGCTTAGTAACCTACTACGGCGCGTATTTAGTACTAGTATACGCGTTAGACTCCTACTATACTAGGAAGAAGCGCTAGTCTTCTATAAGGATAGCTTTAATAGCGAAATAGTCCTCGCTAAGATTCTTATACGGAATCTACGAGGGTTTAAAATAACAACCTTAATACGGTACCTAGGCGACTAAAGCCTTATTATATATACGTCTAATAACGTAAGTATATTCCTACTTTTATAAGTCTTCCTCTTCCTATTCCTCTACTTTATCTTACTTTTCTTTTTACTCTTCTTCTATATACTACTACTACTCTTCCTACTACTTTTACTACTACTCTTCCTACTACTCGTCCTACTATTCGAGGGTTGTATTAGCGGCTAACTAAGTCGTAACGCCTAGTTACTATAGAGGTAGAGAGGGGCTTATAGGCGCTATTAGAAAGCGGATATAGCGTATACGAGATATAGTAGTTACAGATAATAGATATAAAGAGTTAGTATTTAGAGTAGGATAGGATTCGTATTAGAGGAGCGCGTTAATATAGCGCGACTATAAATAAGGTTAGTACTTACGCTAGCGTAATAGAATTAGGAAGCTTTAGCGAGCTATTGTATAATTAATAAATATATTTAAAATCGCTAGTATCTTAGAATCGTAGGCGCGCGTACCGCGGAACGCTATAGTATCGAATAGGATAGTAAGGATAAGAATAGCGACCGCTACGTAGGGATAGACTAGACTTTAAATAAACTATATTACGTAAGATAAGTATAATCGGGGTAGTAACTAGGTTTACCTATTAGCGTTTAGCGTCGTAATAGATATAGATTATTGTATTATAGCGCTATTACTATATAGATAGTAATAGTATTTAAAGAGTAAAAGATAGTTACTAGTCGGCGAGCGTATTTAGGTTAGCTAAGCGTCGCTATATAGCTAAAGGTCGCTAGGCGGTAATATATTCTAATAGTTATAGTCTACGGTTAGTCTATAGGTAAGGAGGGCTTAGCTTATATATTTTTAGTATCTTCTAGGTCTAGAGCGGTTAGTATAGGTTTAAACTAATTACTATCTAGTAGAGTACGTAGTAGTTTACCGTTTACGAGACCTTTATCTTTTATATAAATAAGTTCGAGGTCGTTAGTTATACGCTTCTCGTTAGGGTATTTAGCGATTAATTACTATATACTAACGTGTCTATTAAAAATATCGGTCGGTTTTACGGTAAACTAACGGACGGCCTTTTATACTATCTAGTACTATATAGATAAGGTTATATTTATCTTAAGTACGACCTTAAGGATACCGTCTTCGCTAGGCTACTATAATAGTATCTTATATCTAAATATTTACTTAGGGAAAGGTTTTAGGACGTATACTTTATCCGTTTCGAAGCGAGGGATAATCTAGATATATTATTTAGTATACTCTAGTAAGCCGTCTAGCTATACGTTAGCGTCCTATAGGTTAAGTAGTTTTTATAGGCGACGATAATAGTACCGCGTCTAATAGCGCTAGGGGTAGTCCTCCTAGTTAGTATAGCGATATATATCGAAAGAGGGCCGCTAATTAAATAGGATCTTTAGTTTAGTCTCCTAGTTATTTTCTAAGTAACTATACCTATATTCTCGTAAGTTACCCTCTCGATATTAACTAAATACGATAAGGGGAATATACCTACTAGTACGGCTAATAAGACTATAAGATAGCCTATATAGACTAAGACGCTCGTTAGGCCCTATAGATACGTTATTAATATCGATAAGTCTTATCTCGTCTCTATACCCTAAAGAGCGAGCTATTACGGTAAGGATCTAATAATAGTATCGGAATATATATAATTCCTAGAGCGTCTCTAATATATTATCTTCTACCGCGCGGAATTCTACGCGTAGTATAAGGCCTTATTTATAGTTTCGTTTAGCCGTAACGAGTTATATAATCTTCTCTTCGACGTAATCTTAGAATAGCTACTCGCGCTAAAGTCGTATTATAGTAGTCGGATTACGATATAGGTAGTTAGTACCCTAAGCGGTACGTCTAAGTATATCTTCGTAGAAAGCGGGTAAGGGAGTCTAACTAAATAATTAGGCTAGGAACTAAAGTATACTAGTAGTCTTTAACGACTCCTCGAAGTCGAGCCTATAGCGTTTAATAGTACTAACTTTAGAAGGATCGCTATAGAGGCTCTAGAGCTAAGTATCCTCGTCCGCCGCCTAAGTCGCGGTAGGATTTTTACTAGGTATCTATAGCTTAGTTTTATAGGCCTAACTAGCGGTACCTTATTAAGCTCTTAACTACCTCCGCCTCGATCTTTTCGGTAAGTAATCCTAAGGGTTTCTAGGGCGGCGACTTAGAGTATTAGTAGGGCGAGATACCTAGTATTCCTTATAGCGAAATTAGGAGAGACTTAGGTTATTACTATTAATAGTAATAGTAAGATATACAAAGAGGACGGCGAGTATCGCTACGTTAGTATATTCGGCCTATTTTAGCTATAATAGTAGTAGAAGAGATCCTTCCCTAGGATATAGGGTTAAGATACTATAAATTACTATAAGGTAGCGGTTAGCTTAGATACGAATAAAATTTATAACGTCTTCTAGGTATAGGACGTAGAAAGGTAGATAGCGCCTATCTCGAACTATAGGCTAGTATATATCGTTAGGGATTTCGATAGTATCTAGGAGGTTAAGGAAAATATAGTACTCTTCCTACGATAAGTAGCTATAGACTCTATAGGATACTATATTAAGTATATAATAGATCCGTATAATAGTCGCCTTTAGTACTTTAAAGAGTAAGCGACGAGTATTAGAACTACTATAGCTATATTTACTATACTACTTATATTCGTCTAGGGTACTAGTAGAGAATACTAGAAGATAGAAGTTAGTTACGAAGAAGGCTAGAGCGGAGGTACAATTAATACTAGCGAAAAGGTTTTTAATAGGATTATACGACTATATATAGGCGTAGCCGCCCTTATATAGAGGATCTTCCTTAGCTAGCGAGCCGTATATACTAGAAGCTTAGAGGGTACTATACTACTAGAACTCTTAGGTTACCTTAATACCTAGACGCTTTATATCCTATTAGTTATAACTATTAGCCTAGAGTAGGACGAGGGGTTTATTCTCGTATTCTAAACTAGGCGCGTATTTCGTAAAATCTTAGTACGTAAAGTCGATCTAGGTATAGTCGAGTATAATAGAGCGCGTATCGAACTAGCGCGAGAGGTCTTCGTATATCGCCTAACGGAGTTCTATAATAGTAGGCGTATTATATCGCCCCTTATAGCTATATATAACGGCTACTAGTTAGGGGTCCTAGAATTCGACTACCCTATTATAAGCGCTAATACGTCTAAGTATAGATTCTTAGAGATATATAAGAGGGAGTAGCTCGCTCGTAGCGGTAGGAGGAAGGTATCGATTTAGGAGCGAATAGGATAATTCGCTCTCCGCGACTAAGTCGCTAATAGTAATAGCTTTATAGCGTTAGGTATAGTAGCGGCTATATACCTCGTCGAACGTTCGTAGATAATACTAGGCGATATCTATAGAATAAATCTCGGCGACCGCGAGTATAAGTATATTATCTATAAAGTACCTCTACTCCTCTTTATTAAGATATACCTAAGCCTACTATTATTCTAGTTTAGTAAATTTTACTTTATAATCTTAAGGAGGTACTATAAGATATAGGAAGAATATAAACGTATCGAAGTTAGTAGTACTAGTATCTCGTATAAGTCGAAAATATTTATATTCTTATAGGGTAATAGCTAGTAGGGTAATAGTCGTATACTAGTTAGCGTAGATTATCTTCGCGAAGCGTTAAGTATAGAATAGCTCTAACCTAGACGAGTATACTACTAGGGAGTTAAGAGGTACGATAACTACGTCTATATTATAGGCTCGTATAATTTCGATATCTTTACCTTAATAGAGAAGGTAAGACTAGTAGAGGCTAAGGGTAATACGTAGTAAGAACTATACGTTAGACTCTAACTATAAGGAGGGCGAGAAGAGCGTAGAGGGGCGATTAGCGTATTTAGTATCGCTAGCGAGAAGAGTAGACTAGAGCCTATATTCGTTAGGTCTAGTAGTAGAGTTTATAGTAGGGAGTTTACCTTTAGAGGCCGTTTAGGATAAGATATCTTTAATAATAGCGCTAGTACTATCGTTAGGGTTCGAGCGACTAGGCTCCTCGTTAACTATTAAGCTTTCGTTAGTATAAATCCTAAGGAAGCTATTAATAAGGTTAGGGAGCGTATATATAACACTCTCGTCGAAACCGTTGTTAGTAAGGGCGTCGTTAGGATACTTATATCCTTCTAGTCGAAGACTTAATTAGATTCTACCTTTTACGTAATTATTAGCTTAATATAGTAGAGCTAGCGCTAAGGCCTCGGCGGGTCGAATATTAGTATTTAATAGAGTATTCCTTAGCGAATTATTATCTAACTCGCTTAATAACCCTATTATATTATCTTTATTACTATAGCGACTCCTCTCGTATACTAACTTACGATTACGACTAGATTCTCGTACAAGGGCGGCTAGCTAAGATACGCTACTCTATTAGTTACGTAGGCGGAGTAGGAGGCTAGTAGAGGATTATAGCGTATTCGAAGGGCTAGGGGTAGGTAAATAGGTCTATTAGCGAGTCGGCTAGGCGCCTACCGTTAAAGAGCTTAGGAGGGGAGTTAGATAGTAGGCTAGTAGGTAGGAGGGATTAGTACTAGGTAGACGTTAGGTCGAGGCTATAACTTTAGCCGCGCGGTTAGGTAGATGTTAATTAAGAGATATACTTATTCGGCGTAGGATATTCGGCCTTAAGGTTATACGCCCCGCTAGGGATATCCTTAAAGGTAGTACTAGCGACGATACTAGAAGGGATATTACTAGTTCTAGGGAGGTCTAAACGTACTAGCGCGAGCTTATACTAGTTTAGGTCTATCGAGGGCGTTATAGAATAGCGCGGTAATAGTATATATTAGTAGGTTATTAGTTCTAGGTAGTAAGAGATACGCTATATACTACGAGCCTTATAGTATTATATAATAGGGTACTACTATATATATATTCTAGTTAGAGCGGCGTAGATTAGGTATTAGTAGCCTAGCGAGGTAGAGGAGATAGCTTAGAGTCGTTAGCGAGATTATAGTAACCTTCGAAAGGATTAGAGACCTAGAGGTCGGTAGTCTAGAAGGCTCCGCCTTCCTCGATAAGGGATAGGTTAACTAGAGGTAACGAGAGTCGATCCTAATATACCGCTAGCGATAGTATATAGTTAGGAGCGTTCGAGGATATAGGCCTCGAACGACCTCTACTACTACTGCCTATATAGGCCTATAGCGCTATTATAGGAGGGTTCTAGCTTTAGTATACTATAGTCCGTTTAACTCCTCTATTACTACGACCTCTCGCTCTCCTACTACGACCTCTATATATACTAGATATAGACGGGCTATTATTTAGAGGTATCGACTAACTAGTAGTATCGAGTTAGGCGATAGTAGTAGATACTAGTAGGGCTAGGATAGATAGTTATAGTAATAAGCCCGCTAGTATAAGTATAGGTACGGGTAGTAGTTAAGTAAGTTAAATAAGTAGTTCTATAGTACTTCGCGTTAGGTCCTAGGTCTTTAATACCTATTTATAGTACTTACGACTCGGGAGGAGAGCGCTATATAATATAGTATAAGGCGGTAGGAGCGAGTTCTATAGAATAGGCCTAGAAGAGTACTAACTATATACTAGCCGAGAGAGAAGTTAGCGCTATCCTATAGGAGGAATAACTAGTATAGTAGTATAAAGCGGTATAGAAGCGAGGGGACGATACTATATTAGATAGTAGGTAAGTCGGTAGTACTAGTTAGGGGTATAGAGTATAGTAGGTAGTACTAGCGCTAGAGCCGCGTAGGTAGATTAGGTTATAGGTAGTATAGACGATAGCGCCGTAGTTAGCGGGTAGTACTAGTAATTACTAGGCTATTTAGGTAGTATTAATACTATAAGAGGAATAGATAGGTAGTCTATACGTACGTCGGCTAGGAGTTATAGGTTCTCTACTAGCTACTTAGTACCGAGAAATTAAGAAGTAGGTCGCTAGGCGGCGACTCTATTTATATTATATATTACGGGTAGGGCAGGCTAGTCGTTAAGGACTATAACCCTAAGCGCGAACGGCTTTAGTAGTATCGATACGATAGGCGAGACTTTAGTAGGTAGTAATATAGTACTACCTTTATATATCGTATATAGTAGGAGCTCGCTTACTATATAGATTTAAGGAGCGAGAAGAAATTTTCCGTTTAGTTAAAGGACTATAGAAGGTAGAAGAGTAAAGGGCGATCGCTAATTAGCTAGATTAGCGGGTTAGCCGTCTAATTAGTCGGGTAGGCGTAGTATAGTAGTATAACTTAAGGTAAAGAGATTTACTCGCCTACCTCGATAGTACGATAGTAGTAAGAGCCTATAGTATACGATAGAGAACTACGGAAGGGATCGACTTTCTTCGCTCGATACGTACGACTATTATTACTAAAAGGATACGATTATAGGAACTATAATAGGCGTAATTCTTTCTACTAGAGAGCTAGTAAGAAGCGTACGCGCTAGCGACGACGACTAACCGCCCGTATTACGGCCTAAAGGTAGGATATATCGACGGTCGATATTCGAGATTTATAAGCGTAGTATATAGAAAGGTACGTAGGTAATATTATAAGTATTATAGGTATCCTAGAGAAGTACGCGAAAGTAAAGAGTATAAGCGGCGGACGTAATTAGCTAGCTAGCTACTCTTATAAGCTAATTAGTCCGCGTCGTCGATATACGAAGCTAACCCTAACCCTAAAGCGCTATATAGTCTAGGTTAACTCGATACTCTAACGTCTTACCTATTAGCTAGAATAGACTATTATCGCTAGACGCTAATACTACTAGCTATATCCTTCCTAACTCTAACTACTTAGAGGGACCTACTAATAGATTAATCTATATTCCCTTCGCGCTAAGATCTTAGCCTACTACTAGATAATTTATATAAACTAGAATCTAAAGTAGGATATTATATATATCTTACTTTAGATATACTATAAAGCTAACTTATAACCTAGCTATTATAAGAAAGCCTCTTCCCTAAGGGCTAATTATAGTCCCTATATAACTTAATACCTTTACTATATATAAGAGAAGAGATAAGAAGGTTAGGCCTATACCTACTCCTATATCTAACTTAGAAACTATACTAGTATATAGTAATATTAACTAGAAGAAGGATTACTTAGTAAGGGAAGCTACTATACTACTAGGGACTAGCCCCTATAATAACGTCTTCCTTATTAAGAAGTTCTCTAATATTCCTTATAGAAAGAGACTTACCTAAGAAAGACTTAGTAGTATTAAGCCTAGTATTAACCTTACTAACGAAGAAATAGACCTATTTAGAGAGATACTCTTTAACTATAAGAATACTCTATCTTAGACCTTTAGCGAGATTAGGTAAATATATCTAGACGTTATACCTCCTTAGGTAATTAAGACTATTCCTTATTAAGCCTAGGTACCTAAATATAGGTATAAGATTCTAAAGTCCCTAGAGCCTATTATTAATAATATACTTTATAAGAGGATTAATAATAGTATTCTAGAGTATAGTAAAAGCTCTTACTCTAATAACTAGTTTATTATTTCTAAGAGCGTCTCTAGGAAATATCGGCTTATTAATAATACTTAGTAAATTAATCGTATTACTATTAGGGACGTATATATTCCTCTAGAAACGGATACCTTCTTAGAAGACTTTACCTACCTTAGATACTTTAGTCTTATTAATCTTTATAGTAGCTATAACTAACTTCTACTCGCTAAAGAATCTTAAGATCTTATAGCTTTCTAGACTCCTTTTAGACTTCTTCGGATAATAACTCTACCTTAAAGTAGTATAAATTTAGTTACCTAGTTTTAGCGGGCTCTTTACTATATTATTTTAGATTATATTATATATACTATAAGAGTTTTCGTTAATAACGTTAGTATTAAGGGACCTTCCTATTATATTAAAGAAGAGTTTATCGCTCCTAGACTTCGTAACTAGGTAGTTATAGCTATTTAAACTTTAGATAACGTTCTTACTAATCTTAAACGAGCTAGCTTAACTATTACTCTAGCGAAGTCTTACTTCCTTTACGAATCTACTAAGGTTATTAGGTATATCTATAGTAGTAAGGAGAGGTATCCTAATCTATCTCGTATTAATAAGATTATTAACTAGCCTATTCCTTTAAACGCTACCGAAGTTCGCTCTTTCCTTAGAGTTTATATATTCTACTAGATCTAGATTCCTCGATATATAATTATCTCCTCGCCTCTTTATAATCTTATTAAAGTTAAGAAAATAGAGGAAGGAAAGACTACTTTTATCTAGAGTATTCTTAGTAATTACGCCTTTAAATCCTTAAAGTATCTTCTTACTATAGCGCTAGTTCTAGTATCTCTCGACTATAGCCTATATAGCGGCCTAATTATTCTTTCCGTTAATATAAGTAGAGCTAGCTAGAAAGCCGTCCTATAGTAAATAGATAAGAATAGTAAGAGGTACCTAGTTAGATACGAGAGCAGAGTCTAGAGTAAAGGATAACTAAAGCTCGACGCTAGACGTAAAGAATATAAGGCCGTCCTTAATATTCTTAAGAAGCTTAAGCTATACCTCTAGGGAGTCTACTTTCTACTAGAACTAGATACCTAGACTCTAATTTACTAGCTTAATATAGTATATTCTAATCTACTAAACGTAGCTCTTACTTACTAGATAGCCTAGATTAGGCTCTTCGACTTTAAGATCGTTTACGTTCCTAGTAAGAAGTATATAGCTATAGATAGACTCTCTCGTAGGTTAGTAACGCCTTAAGATCTTAACGAGATTATTTAAGATAACGACGTTAAGGAAATAATCGACTTAGCTTTCTTTAATATCTTAGTCTATAACGCTTCTTTCCTAGATATTAACTTTATAGTAATCTAGTACCCTAACTTAATACTTTTAGAGGATATAAATATAGACTTTAAAGACTATATTAACCTTTCTAATATTAATATATCTAATATAGTTATATCTATATCTATTATAGTTACTAAGGATCGCTAAGAGACTCCTAAAGCTAGTCCTTTAAACTATTAAGAAACTTAATACTTAGGACTAGGCGATCTTCTAGCTAGGCGATTCCTTAATAGGGACTATAGCGATAACTCTTATAATATCGCTTTCTTTAAAGTAACTAGTTAGCGCCTAGTACGAGTTAAATCCTTAGACTTCTATTACTAGAAGATCCGTACTATAAGATATTTAGTTAGGAACTAGAAGCTCTTTTTCTAAGCTATATATAACGCCCTACTATAGGTAGTAATTAATAACCTAGCTACTTAGAAGAGAATCTTCGAGTCTCTTTATAATTAGCGAGGCTATAAGGGACGCGAGGCTACTCTTATAGCGATTAGAGCTTAGTACTACTAGGCTAGTATAATAAGAGATATTAAGAACTAAGTTCGAGTATATAAAGTCTATAAGAAAGACTATAAGGATTAATAGTTCTCGCTAGCTTAGTACTTATAGTAAGCCTCTATTAGTACTAGATAGGGCGTCGATATTATATAAGTAGACGATAAAGGAAGCCTTATAGTTATAGTCGAGTATCTTAGTAGCTAGGCTAAGGTAAGGGTTATCTATTACGCTAGTAACTAGGTTATAGCTCTAATAGTTACTAACTTTCTTTATAAAGACGTCTTCTATAGGTACGGCTATATATACTATATCTTCTTTAATAGTAGAACTAAGAATACTAAAGAAGTAGAACGATTACTTAGGAGAATAAGTATTAAAGCTATTAAGATTATAGCCTATTATCCCTAGGCTAATAGAATCGTCGAACGATATTATAGGCTATTAATTAAAGCTATTTCTAAGATCTACTATAACTTAGGGGAAGAAAACTAGACTAGCTAGAAGAAATAGGTCGATACCTACCTCTAGGTAGATTAGACTACTATTAAGTATTCTACTAGCCGTACCCCTACTAAAGTTATATATAGACGGGATATAATCTTACCTATAGAACTAGTATATCTAACGATCCTTCTTTAAGCTTTCTATAAAATTAAAGATAAAGGAACTACAGAGCTTTTATAATTACGAGCTATATAGCTTCGATAATATAACTAGACTATAGAAGAAGTTAAAGACTACGTTAATCGCCTTCGCTTTATTTATATTACCTACTAGAATATAGCTAAGCGCGTAAAGGATATTAACTAGAAAGTAGGCGACTATATACTCTTACGTAGATTAGATCTTAATAAAAGATTCGACCTTAAGCTCGCTTTCTACTAGAGAGGGCTATATCGAATTACTTCTACTAGATATAGATCTTAAACGTTCTCTATTAAAGAACTCGATAGGGCCGTTCTTAAGGATTATTAAGGCGGTACTAGATACTTCTATAGGTCCGAACTTTAGTAGGTACCTCTAGTTCTACTAGATTAATTTACTCTAGAATACCTACGAAACTTAGAGCCTAACGATAAGGAGTAAGGACCTACGCCTAATAATAATTAAGAGCTAGAGCTAGAACTAGAAGAAGGAGACGAAGATATCTAGCCTAGTTAAATCGACGAAGATAGCTAGCCTATTAAATCCAATAACGACGAAGGTAGTAACTTCGCTAGACTTTCTTAAAATACTAGGAATTATAATCGTTAACGCGAACGCTATAGGTAAGAATTAGTACTCTAGTACGACTTATATAATAACCGCTAGTTACTATAAGTTATTAGAGACTTTACTTATATCGACTTCGATAAGTATTAACATATAGACTAGCCTCTACCCCGTTAATAACGTTAAAAAGTACCTCTAATAGTATACTCGACTAGATATCCTTTAATAATATTATAGTTACGTAATAACCTAGCTTTACGTACTATACGAACTTTTACGCCTAAGCTACTATATCTTCGATACTTTAACGTTCTCTAGACCTTCTTTTCTTTAATAGTAGTAAGAAGCGTAAGATAAAACTTAGACGAGGCCGCTATCTAATATCTTATCTACTAGTATAAGTATCGCCCTTAATAATAACTAATATAGTCGAAGTATATACTATTTAACTCGCGTAGCTACTAGGAGTTAAATAGTAGCGTTTTTAATAGTAATAATAGCTATATAGGGCTCTATACGTAATAGCTCTACCTAGCGGTATTCCTAACCTAGCTAGGCGCTCTACCTCCTAGCTAGGCTCTTTACCTCTACTTTCTCTATCTCTAGTATTACTAGCTTTAGCTATAGAAGGAAGTAAGAAGAACCTTCTTATATACCCTTATAGTTACGGAAGAACTCGTATATAGTTTAAGCTTCTACTAGCTTATATCTTTATTAGATTAATAGGCTAGGTCTAACTCTAAACTACTAATACTATAGTATTACCTTAAAGTAGCCGACGCTACTACGTCCGTACGCGTACGCTTAATCTATACTAGCCTTAGCCCTAGATAGAAGTATAAGCGCTTAGTTTTACTACTATTAAACGCGTAATTATTCTACGAGCTTAAAGGTATTCTTTTTAATAACGTACCTATATATAACGGGCTCGTACGAGATAGTATATACTTTAATATAGAAGCTTTATAATATACTATATAGTATAGTCTCGTAGACGAATTTAGTATATATATTAGTATACTTAATAAACTCGAAGGCTTTACTACGAGTATAAAAGGTACTAAAAGTATAGACCTCTAGCTAGCTAGCGCTCGCCCTCCTTAGTAGTAGCCTTCTTCGCTAGCTTCTTCTTTATTATAAGAAGTAGAAGATTAAGAAGGAGTACCTCGATACTAGCGTACGCTAGACTCTATAACTACCTCTACCTTAAGAGTAGTAATACATATAAGGTCTTACCGCTATTTAACTTATATAGCTATCCTTAATACGAGGGTAATCCTTTTAATATTATACTACCGCTTTTAAGGCTCTCGAAGCTCTTATCTTACGTATAAACTAGCGCGGCTAGTACTATTATCTTCTACTACCTTTTATAGGTTATTAACCTTCTTAAAGCTCCTAAAGCTATCGATAAAGAACGTTAGAAACTCCTTTAGAACCTATTTTATTTACCTACTAGCTACTAAGCTAAGCTCTAATTAGCCTAGGAGCTCCTATATAGACTACGCTAAGCCTAAACCGAGCTTTACGCGCTACGTAAAGATTTATACCTACTACTAGTATATCTTTCTACGCTTTACTACTAACGCTAGTAGTAATCTAATACTCTAATACTAACTACGTAGCCTTATCGCTCTAAAGGCTAACTTTAATACGCCTAAGTAAGTAAGCTACCTCTATTACCTCTAGTACTATATAATTTATATATCTACTACTCGTATTAATACTTTAATAATCTAAATACTCTACGTAATACTTACGCTTGTAAAAGCGCTATAGTCGCAGCTCTCTTAGTAGAATACTCTACTAGGCTATAGATTTTTAGTAGTAGAGTATCTAGCTTAAGGAAAGGAAATAAGCTTAGGATTCCTCTATATATATATACCTAGAAACTAAGGACGATAACGCTATATAACTTAGAAACGATAGATACTAATTAGCTAGCCCCTATTTCCTAGAATATAAAAGACTATTACCTACTAGCCTTCTTTACTTTCTTTCCCTAGTATATAGCTATAAGAGATAGAAATAGGTAATAGCGCTACTACTATAATCGTAATACTACTAGTACTACTCTACTTATCGACTTACTCTACTTAGGAGCCTTACCTAATATCCCTAATAGACGAGACGCTTACCTCTAAAGGCGCCTTAATAAGAGTATTCTAGATCTACTACTTTTAGTTAAGAAACTTAACTTTCTCTATATAATAAGCTTATATCTATAGTAATAGTATAGCTTCTTCCTACTACTAGAAACGATACTTCTTCGAAGAATATCTAAGATTAGACTCTTCTAAGTAGGGGAGAAGTATACCTAGGTTAAGAAAGGTTTTAGTATAATTTTTAAATTTTATTTATCCTTTAACGTATTAAATTAGTTGTTTTATTATATAATATATACGAGACTACTTAATTTTTCGAAATTTTAATAATAAACTCTATTTAATTAATATATAAGGATATAGGTATTAATTTAATATTTTATTATAACTTTTATATCCTTACTATATAAAAGATACGTAAAGGAGGATTAGAAATCGCTCTATATAGCTAAACTTAGCTATAGGTACTAATAGAATAGATAATAGGAAATATAGGTCCTATCTATAAGTTATAAATTTAACGAGGAAAGCTACTAGTACTAGAATCTTAGAGATTTACTATCTTAACTAGATCTATAGTTACGAATTAGAGAACCTCCGCCTAGGTATATATAACTAGAAACGATAGTCCCTTATAGTAGGGCTAGTTATAGAAGGGCTTATTATAGATTGACTTCTTAAAGTAAGGAAGAAAGAGATAACTATTAGGGATTCGAGGTTTTAAGTAATAGCTAGACCCTAAATTCCTAAGTATATACTAGTACCTCCTACCTAATTTAGAAGGACCTATCTCTAAGCTAATAATATTAACTAATAGCTTACTAGTTTCTAAGCTTACTCGAGTAAAGCGTAGTAGTCGATTATAAGCTAAGAATACTAATTTTAGCTCTAATTTACTAGTTACTCGAGGAAACTACGCGTATAGGCTACTAGTATATATAAATACCTATATTAGGCCTCTTTAAGCTCTTCTACTTTCTTCCCTAAATAATACGCTCTCTATACTATACTAGAAGTACTTCTAGCTATCTATACTACTTATTAATACTATCTAGGCCTCTTCTAACCTAAACTAATATACTTTCCTTCCCTAAGCTCGTTACTATATATAGCCGTTACCTAGGGTAATAAGGTTTAGAAAATTTTACTACTATAATACTTCTAGCTTTGCTACCTACCTCTATAGTAACTTACTTTTATCTATATTATAATTCTCGCTCGCGCCTATATATATTTATATACGCTTCTCGAGACTTCTACCTAATCGCTTTTTATTTATAAGCTTTACTATACGCTCTCTAATACGCCTACTATTAGTACTTTATAACTACTACTCTTTACTCGATTCCTTACTTTCTATACGCCTCTTTATAAGTACTACTTTAAGATAGCTAATATTAAGAATCCTAATATCCTACCTACTAAAACTCCTACTATTAA
Organism: Zasmidium citrigriseum; assembly: GCA_002786025.1. Lineage (NCBI taxonomy): Eukaryota > Fungi > Ascomycota > Dothideomycetes > Mycosphaerellales > Mycosphaerellaceae > Zasmidium > Zasmidium citrigriseum. Next base: position 261,775 of record NHNW01000055.1, on the reverse strand, counting down.
GTTAGGCGCCAAGACTATTACTAAGCTAGTAGCTAAGAAGTAGCTAGCTAAGTAGTAAGATATACCTACTAATAATTCTTAGCCTACTACTTCTTTATCTACTACTTTATTTACGCCTATAAACTAGGCCGAAGTTAAAGTAGCTTAAGCTACCGCTAAGGCCGCTTAGTCTTCCTCTACTATAGTTATTCCGACTATAGGCGCTTAAGTTATTAGTAGCTATACCGCTTCCTAGTAGAATAATTAGGTCCTTAGTAACCTCGCTTTAAGTCTTTAGAGCTATATAGTTAAGAACTATAGCGACTTTACGAGCCTCTACTTCCGTAACTACGACTTAGGCCTTATTTAAGGTATCTCTAATACTCTCGATAAGCTATCTTAAGAGTATAATAGTAATCTTAATACTATAGTAATAGATCTCTTTAGCTATATTAATAATAAAGCCGCCTAGACTAAGGAGTACTTCGACTTAGTCCTTACTAGCGTAATTATCTACTTTAAGTAGTTCCGCCTAAAAGTAGAGGGACTAATTAATACGAACGCTAAGAGGCTACCTTTAGTAAAGGAATCTAAGAAGAACGTTCTTTACTAAGGTAAGGCTATACTTAAGATCTAGGAGATTATTAATAATAACGAGTCGCTTACTCCTCTCTACTATTATCCGTACCTTATTAATAATAGGCGTTAGGAAGCTATAGATAATAGTAAGCGTAATCCTAACCTTCTCCTTTCCTTAAATAAGATAATTAATCTAGCTCCTATAATCGAGTATACCTATAAGGAAGGCTAGAACTAGCGATAGGTTATAGTAGCTATTAATAAGTACTACTTAGCTCGCGTAAAGACGGAACTAATCGATAAGAACTTAAAGAATTTAACGACCTTCTTATATAAGCCTATCTATTTAGACTACTATACTACTAAGAAGAAGTATATAGAAGGTAAGAACGCTTAGATAGGTCTTCTTTAAATCGACGATAAGTATCTATAGGAGATTAATAATAGACTATACTATAAGAGCTAGAATAAGCTTAACGCCGCTTAGAGTACCTATAATAGATATAAGTATAATAAAAACTACTATTATATTACTATAGACTATAAGACTAGAGCCCTTTATAGCTAGACTTAGGCTAAGTTTAAAGTAGATTAAAGCGGTACTTCTTAGTAAGTCTACCCCTCTTAGTTTATTATTCGTCCTACTTACCTTTATATTAAAGTAGTATTTAAGGAGCTAAGTTAGGTTAGTTAGAAGCGCGGTCGTTCTATAAGCCCTTACTAAGATACGACGCTAGTCCTTAATATAGCTAAGACTATTACCTAGAGCGAAGAGAGTCCTAAGAAGTTAAAGGAGTCCTTTACCTATATTAAGCTACTATATTATTAGAGCCTAGATAAGAAGTCGAGGACTATAAACTTATAGATCCGTAGCTCGAAGACGCTATTAGTAGCCCTACCTAGTACTAATAATAAGGACGAACCTTAAGATATCTAGCCCTCTATTAAGGATTCTTAGCTAGAGCCTAAGACGTAGACTTAGTAGTTACCTTAGTATTAGAAGTCTCTACCTACTCTAAATAGTAACGATAATAACGAGGATAAGGACGAAGAGATAGTCGATACTTAGGAGGAGTTTAATATTATAGCGCTATATCTAAAGGGTAAGAAGAAAGCCGTTATTAACCTTAATAACCTTTTCGATAATATAGGTCCCTTACCTAATAATTCTTTACGTAGTACGCGAAGAAGTACTCGCTTTAAGCCCGCCCTAGAACCTAAATCTTAGGCGCTCCTATTAACTAAGAATAACGACGATAGCGAGGGAGATCTTAACGAGTCCCTTTATAAGATTAATAGTACTAGCTAAGATAATCTTCCTACCCTTAACCCTAAGGATAAAGATATAGAAGAAGACTCGCCTTAGTAAGAACTAGATTCTAAGGCGCTAATAGTAGCGCTTATCGACCTCGATTAGCTTCCTAATACTAGCGATAGTAACTCTATACCTATTAGTATTCCTACGAACTATAAGTAAGCCTTCTACGAGTTAGAGCTATATAGATACTTACCTACGAGGAGCCCTAAGTATAAGACTATTAATACTTAGAAGTTTTAGTAGATAGTAACTTAGGTAGTTAATCTACCTCCCCTAGATTATAATAGGGCTTAGTACTATCTATAGGAGTTCTTCTAGGCTATTTCGAAGCGCCTTCTTTATCCCTACTAGTAGTATCTTAAGAAAGTATTATAGCCCTTTAGATATCCGAAGGACTCTTTAACTAGAGTAGATAGCGACTAGATTCGAGGCTTTCTAACGAACTAGCTTAAGAGTATAGAGTCTAGTACCTACTTCCTTAACTTCCTTAAGGATCTAGATAAGAATAAGCTACTTCTTACTCGTTCTATAATCGAGGTAGCTCCTACTTAGCGCTATTATATACTATATAATAGCTTTATACTCTTAGATATAGATCTAACGTTCTAGCCCGTAACGACTAATATTAATTATATTCTTAAGAGCTTCTACTCTTAGCTCTAGAACTAGCTAGGCGAGTCTAGTACTACGGTTATTAATACTATATACTAGCTAGAACTAGTACGCGCTAAGATCTCGTCTTATACTCTTCTTCTTTCTTAGATATAGTCTTACGTACCTAGATTCTTCTTAGAGCTAGTAATTCTAAACTCTTATTATAGTCTAATTAGCTAGATTATCTCTATAGATCTAGCGCTTTATATTCTTTCTATTTACCTTAGTAAGAGTAAGAATTACTAAGTTATTACCTACCTATAACCTTTTAAGCTATATAAGAATAATACGTCTTATCGTATAGATATTACCTTCTAGTATATAGAGGTAGATATTAAGGCCGTAGGTAAGGATACCTTTCGTAATTTTATTATCTATATAGGTAATAATAATTAGGGCGTAGAAGCGGTTAAGCCTTAGAAGACTAGCGCTAGAAAGATTACTCTAAAGCCTCTAGCTAGCTTTAATAATAAGTCTTTAGTAGTCGTTAATAGATTTATAAATAGCTAGTCTAAGGATACTTATAAGCTAGTCGTAACTAATATAATAAGAGCGAATCTAGCTATAACTATAAAGCTAACAATCTCTTATTATAAGGAAATACTCTTTAGTAGGCTATACCTATAGGCTACTATAACTAGAGTACCTCTATAGAAGCTTACTAGAGATCTCTTTAGTAACGTTAGTATCTTTAAAGTATATACGCTACGCGTTAATATCTACTTCTTACTAAATACCTCTTAGGTTTAGTATACTACTCGCTTCCTACCTATTAATAATAGCTATATACTTAGAGGCCTAAAGTACGTTAGAGATATTTAAGAAGCTAATATTACGCTATCTCTGCCGCCTTTCCTACCTACTAGAGATAACCTTAAGTACTCTCCTTCGCCTACTACTCTACTAGCCTATTCTATATCGTTCCTATACTATAAGCTTCTACCTATTATAAGAGCTCTACTTAATAGAGCTAGCTAGGACTATTAGACGACTATAAAGGATATAGTAGTACTATTTAGTAAAGACGACGAAGCTCGCTACGCTCTAATTATTAAGATTCGTTAGAAGAACTTACTAGTCTTTAGAGAACTCTTCGAGGAACTTACTAGTCTTATTCGTAGAGATACTACTTATCTTAACGCCTATAATAGCTTTAAGATTAAAGAAAAGAGCTTCTAAGTACTTCCTAGAGAGCGAATCTAAGAAGAGTTAGTAGGTATAGGCGATTTCTACGCTATAAAAGAGTACGCTACTAAGGAGTTACTACTATACTAGAGCTACTCGTCTAATACTAGTATATTATAGAAAATACGTAAGGCTAAGGAGCTAAGAGGAAATTAGTAGGTAAGGGACTAGTCTAACTTATACTTAAATAATATAGCTAACTTACCTTTCTTTAAGTATAGAGTTTAGCGTTACTACTAAGGACTCGAGCTATAGCTAGACCCTAAGAAGCCTAGACCTTCGTAGTAGGCTTAGAATATCTTAGCTACCTCTATATAGGCTACTAGAGCTAGCTCTAAGAATAATAATAATCTTAGTAATAAGGAGACTAACTTATAGCCTATTTCGACTAGTAGAACTACTCGATCTAGTACTTTAGCTAGTACTAGCTAGAGCTAGTCTTCGTCTTAGAAAAAGGTAAAGACGCTAAAGAAGGCGCCTATAAAGAAGCCGCGTAGTAAGAAGGAGACTAGTAAGCCTACTACTAAGGATATATAGCTATTTAGAGTAGATAGAGAGCCTATCGAAGAGCTAGCTAAGCTAAGGAGAACTCTATAGAATAAGAGTAAGAAGGACGCTAGAGATTCGGGTTTTTAAGGACCTTAGAGTTTAATAGATAGTTAATTTAAGCGTTTTAGAGTATAATTTAATAAATAAGGGCGCTAGATTAAGGCGTATATAGGTTTAATAGATTATATAGTTACTAGTATTTCTTTGCGCGCTACGCGAAGGATAGTTAGACTCTAGGTTTAAAAATTTAGGCGTTTTAAGCGCTTTTTACGATAATTTATAAGCGATTTAATACTCCTTTATTATTATAAGGGTACGACTTCTCTAAGTAGGGGAGGTATATAGTAGGAGATCCTATTAGCCTACCTTAGGCTATAATAGGTTACTTAACCTTCTTTAAGCTTAGCTTTTCTAAGCTTCTTCTTTATAGATAGCTAGATATTTATAGCTATATAGCTAATAGGTTATATATACTACTTCTAGCCTTCTATAGCGTTTTAAGATAAGCTAAAGGGGGTACCCTTTACTAAAGGCTCTAATTTAGAGCGATTCTTTAAGCTACTAGTTAGTTTAGCTACTACTACTATAGATATTACCTCCTAGAGCTAAGCCTAGGCTCTACTATAATACTAGAAAAGAAGGCTTTTAAATTACTAAAAGGAGAAGATATAGCTATTAGAGACTATAGAAAGAGTCTAGAACTAAGATAGTCTAAGAGTAGAAGTTAGTATAAGGTTCTATTTAAGTCTAAGAAGGAAAGCTCTCTTTAGGTTCTTTATACTTAAATTTAAGTATAAATTTAGTAGAAAGTAAAAAAAAGCTATAGCCTTTAAAGTATTCTTATTCTTTTTTAAAAATTTTAAGTACTTTTATTAAAAGTAAAGCCTTAGATAAGTTTCTATACTAATTAAATAAAAGTTAGTAGAAAAAGGTAAATTTACTAAAAAGAAGAGAAGCTAGAAGTAGCTTCTATTCTCTCTACTTTCTTCTAAAGTAGAAGAGGAAGAAGAAGAAGCTAGAAAAGTTTCTATATTTTCTACTTTCTTTTAAAGTAGAAGTAGAAGAGTTAGAAGAAGGTAGAAAAAGGTAGAAGAAGGATTCTTTATACTTTCTTCTAAAGTAAAAGTAGAAGAAGGAGAAGAAAATAGTAAGTAAAGAACTCTAGCTTCTCTAAAGTAGAAAAGAGGTATAGAAAGATACTAGTATAAGTAGTATATAGTAAAGAAGATATAGAAAGAAAAGAAAGAAAAGAAAAAGAAAAAATCTTTCTTTTCTATATATCTTTCTCTTCTTTCTATTCTCTTCTATCTCTTAGAAAGAGAGAAGCTAGTATTCTAACCTTCTTATAAATTAAAAGAGAGGCTAGAGAAAAGGCTAGGAAGCTAAAGTAAGCTAAGAAAGAAGTTAAAAAACTTAAAAAGAAGTTAAAAAACTTAAAGGACTTAAGACTTTTTTAACTTCTATTTTTAACTTAATTAAGAAAGAAAGAGACTAGAAAGAGGTTAGAAAGAAGACTAGGGAATTTAAAGTTAATAGAGAGGCTAGAAAGAAAGCTAGAAAGGCTAGAAAGCTAAAAGAATTAAAAGACTTTAAATAGAGTTAAAGAAGTTAAAAGACTTAAAGCTTCTCTAACTCCTCTCTCTAGCTAAATTAAGAATAGAGAAGATTAGGAAAAGGTTAGAAAGGAATTAAGGTTAATAGAAAAGCTAGAAAGAGAGTTAGAAAGATAGAGAGGCTAAGAAATTAAAAAACTTTAAATAGAGTTAAAGGACTTAGAGGACTTAGGGCTCTCTTAACTCCTCTCTCTTATAAATTTAAGAGTAGAAAAGGTTAGAAGAAGGCTAGAAAGAAAGTAGAAGAGGTTAAAAAGATTAGAAAAAAGAATAGAAAGGTTAAAAAGGCTAGAAAAGCTAGAAAGAGAGAGAGAAGGAAAAGAAGGGAAGAGAATAAAAATAAATATACTATCTCTTTCCTTTCTTTCCTTTCTTTTCTATTAACTTAATACTACTCTATTCTACTCTACTATTCTCTACTATCTAGTAAGAGAAGAAGAAGAGAAGAAGGAAGGAAAAGAAGTAGTAAGTTTCTACTACTACTACTACTACTATTCTAGAGGCTTAACTAACTATTCTATTAGAATTCTAATTAAAATTAAATGAAATTACTTCTATTACTTTACTATCTACTAGTAAAGATAAGTAAATATTACTAGAGACTTTAGTAGAGGCTTAACTAATATATATCTATAGATATCTAGTACTAGTACTACTACTACTATTACTCTACTCTATTTTATTAAGAAGTATATTCTTAATAGTACTAAAGTCTCTTCTACTAAAGTAGATAAGACTATTAAGTCTATTATTAATACTTTTAATAAGATAGAGAGAGACTAAAGTAAAGTACTTATAGACTATCTTAATAGAGTTAGAATTATCTACTTTATTAAGAGGCTTAAGTACTATAACTTATATAATATCTAGAGGTTACTAGTAAGTACTCTACTCTAGATATTAGAAAGGTCTTTACTAACTTATTCTCTATAGATCTACTCTATAAGAGTAGTAGTTCTTTAGTAGATCTATATCTAGATCTAAGAAAGTTTATAGCTTCTTATATCTTAAAGAAGAGTTATTTTAAGAAGATATTTCTCTACTTAAACTTCTATCTAATAAGGTATAGTTACTACTATAAGGACCTAAGTAAGTCTAAAGCTCTACTACTAGAGAAAGTCTACTAATTTATTTATAGGTCTAGTTAAGACTTTCCTTACTAAAGGTATCTATTCTTCTAAGGAGTTTAATACTTTTAAGGAGAATCTAGCTTATAATAGTATCTATTATATCTATATAGATATTAAAGATAATTTATACTTCCTTAAGAGTATAAATCCTTTTAATAGATTATATAAAGAGGAGAAGAAGGCTACTATAAAGGAGTTTATTAGAACTTCTACTATAGAAGAGCTAGATAATTATACTATCTATAAGATAGAGGATCTTCTTTATAGAGATTATATATCTATAGAAGAGGAAGAGAAGAAGAGAAAAAGGAAGAGAAAGGAAAAGAAGAAGAGGAAGAAGTATAAGAAGGTTTTAGAAAAGGTAGAACTTTTCTAGAGAAAGGATAAGAGAAAGGAGTATCTACTACTCTTCTCTAAGTTTAGTACTACTCTAAGTACTTATAATTCTTAGATTATAAGTCTTAGAGAGGGATAAACTTAGAAAGAAGTAGTAGAAGAAAAGAAGAAGAAAAGTAGAAAAGAGGTAGAGAGAAGAAAGAGAAGGATTAGTAAGAAAGGGTTTAAAGGTCTAAGGAAGCTAAGTAGATAGTTTACTAAGGATTTATAACTTCGATATTATAAAGACTTAGCTTAAGTAGTAAGAGTAATAGTAGAAGTTAAGGATTTAAGAGTTTAACTAAGCTAAACTATTCTCTACTTTTCTATCTTAGGTACTATTTACTACTCCTCTACTACTATTTTATACTACTACTCTATACTCTATCTACGCTTAGGAATATTACTTTTCTCTTATACTATTAATAGTACCTTATACTATAGGTCTAAGAGGACGCCTAAGGTAACTACTTAGTACTTATATATAGTAACTAAGTAGTAACTCTATTTCTAGCTATCCCTCTACTTAGTTACTCTACTAAGACGGAGCTTATAGTAAGCTCTTTCGTCTTTAATACTTACCTTTCTTTCTATACCCTATTTAGTAAGTTATCCTCTTCTATATATCTAGTCTACTATATTCCTTCTATCTATCTACTCTTTATAGAGAAGTAAACTCTCTATACCTCTCTTATTCTATATATTCCTATTAATAAGGACCTCGTTACCCTATTCTACTCTATACTTAGCTTTAGATACTAATTCTAGTAGTAGATATACTCTTAACTACTAGTATTTATATCTTTTATATCTTTAGTCTATTCCTAGTAGAGGTACCTAGTCCTATACCTATCTAGTAGTCCTAACTACTATCCTCGTTCTAGTATACCTTCTATCTTCTACTCTCTCTAAGATTTCTAGAAGTAGGTCCTTTCTACTAATAATAGTCCTACTTATAAGAAAGGATATTAATATAGGTATACTTTACTTACTCTAGTATATATATCTAAGCGATTACTTAATATATAGTAATAATAGAATATAGTATAAAGACAATTACCTTACTACTAAGCTTAATAGATAGTAAGGTAAAGGCTCTCTACTCTTAAATATATTAGCTACTACTATATATTATATTATATAGTCTAGTATACTAAGACTCTACTATAGTATAACTCCTACTCTATTCTACTAGGATTTAGTCTACCTACTAAGCGACTTACTATCTTTAGTATATAGATACTAACTCTATTCTATAGTAGAAAGTAGTTAGTAATAGACTTTATAAGACTATTCTATAGCCTAGTATAATAGTATTCTTATCTTACTCTACTATACTATACTACCTAATTAGCCTACTTCTAGACGCCCTTTATAGACCTACTAGTAGAGTAAAGTAGCTAACTATATAATACTTACTTAGACCCTTCTACTCTAGTATTTTAAAGAGTACTAAGGTAGATACTCTATAAGTCTAAGAGTCTTAGATAGTAGTATACTCTAAGAGGTATAGTTATTTATTCTATAACCTCCTAAGCTCTTCTATTCTCTTTAACTTTAAGTTAAAACTATAAAGTATTATATATAACTAGTATTATCTTATACTTTATCCTAGTTATACTATCTAGTAGCGCTACTCCTAGATTAAGGTAAGTATTAGGACCTATTCTAAGGCGTAATAACTCTTAGCTAAAGTAGAACCTTATCTATTCTATACTATAAAGAGAAGATATTCTAATCTACTACTTTAGAAGTCCTACTCTAAGACTATATATCTCTAAAACTCTACTACCTAAATAGACTATAAGAGCCCTTACTTATTAGCTATACTTTTATATACTAAGCTTCTTATAAGTATCTACTATCCTTAATACTTAATAATAGTACTATTATTACTAGTACTTTAGGTATAACTCTCTAATTCTATAGTAGAAGGCGTTACTACTTTATAATACTACTACTACCTAAGTACTATCTAGATAATACTCTATAGTTACCTCCTATATAAGTAGAATAGCTTATTTAGGTTATTAATTCTATTAGCCCTATCTCTTATTATAATACGATAGAGTATTTATTCTAAGGTAGATACTATAGTACTTTCCTTATACTATATATTTAAGGGATAGAGGTTATCTTCTACTTTAAGTAGTACTATCTTTATTCTACTTAGAAAGAAATAGATCTAGCTATCTATATACTCTAAAGTTAGCTATAGATAGTAGAGTCTTTAGCTAGCTCTATTATACTTTATACTCTTCCTTTAATTTAGGATAGGTAGTAATAAACTATAAGGGAATAATAGTATAGTATTTATAGTAGGTAAAATACTATCTAACTCTCTCTATCTCTTAAGGTAGTATATTTATTATATTTATTAATAAATAACGCTCTCTTTTATACTTAATAGATATATATATAGATTAGTAATACTACGATTTATAGTTCTATAGTCTAGTCGACTAAGCTAAAGGTAGGCTATTACTCTTCTATAAAGCCTAATATTTATTACCTATTTATAGGAAAAGGTATACTCTAGTTATAAAGGACCTTATCTTACTCTTAGGGGTTAATAAGCTCCTAGCTCGACTACTATTTAACCTTAGGGGTATTAAATATAACCCTCTATCTCTTCTTTAGTATAGTTAATAACTCTTTTAACTAAGATTTAAGTAGGAGATATAGTAGAGATAGAAGAGAAGGTATTCTCTTTTACGCTTTACTCCTTATTCTATAAGCTTACTATTATATTAGAGAGTAAGTATTAGAGGGTATCGAGAGGCGTCTTTACTAGAGAATCGTCTACTCTAAGCTATACTATAGGTAGGCTATTCTCTTAAAGTATATACCTAAGCGTAAGATAGAGGTTAATTTCTCTATTATTATTATACCTTTCCTCTACCTATTACTACTAGATCCTATCCTTTAAGAGGCGTCTAGATACTTATTTTAGTCTCGAGGAGAGTAGAAGAGATTATTTAGATAGTTTTATCCTAAATAGTAGAGGTTAAGATAAAGTAGATATAGTTAACCTTATTATAGAATATAAAAATATATTAAAATAGTAATAACTAGGTACTATTAGCCCTTTACGTTCTACGACTCTAGGACCTATTCTATATTATTCCTTAGGGCCTAGAAGGTTAGCCTAGAAGATAGGAAGTTAAATAGAGACTATCTAGCTAAGATATAGTACTTTTATACTTTACCTTAAACTTACTCGCCTAACTTATAGCTTTTATTCCTTACCCTTCCTAAATTATTCTAGGATAGTTAGAGATATTTTCTAGACTAAAATTTTATATAGATTTCGAAAAAAGTATTAGTAGGCCTAGAATAATCCGTCTTTAGAGGGTTTTAGTCCTAAAACTACTATTTCCTTTAATTTTTAATTTATTTTAAAGGAACGGAGACTCTACTAGCTAAGATATTTTTATCTAGGATACTTTTAAGCGTAGTAGATATAGGAAAATTATAACTAACCCTAAAATAATTTTCTATAGAGCTAAACTAATCTATAGGGAGCTATAGGAAGTTTAGTAATTTATTATAGGTAAGCTAGGCTAAATCTAGTAATAGTTTCTTAGGTAACCCTCTATTATTTAGAGTAGAGAATATAGAAAAAGTAAAAATAGAGTTAAAATTAAAAATAATATAACTAAAAAACTATAGTTTTTTAATAGTATAGTATAGTAGCGCTATAGCTACTTACTTTCTTCTTATAATTATTACTCTTATAATCTTACTTATTCCTAGAGATTAGTTTATTAGTAGTTTTAATATAGGTTACTAGTATAATAAGTTTATATTATTACTTTAGAATCTCGTAGTACTTAATAATAGTACTATAAAGGTTTAGATTAAGCTTTATAAGAAGATAATATATCTTCTATAGCTTAAGGTAGTCTTTAAGTTAATTCTTAAGGATATTTAATTTAGATATAAATTATTTAATATCCTAATTCTAATACTAATAATATTACTTATACTTAAAAGTAATAGTAAGTATATAATTTACTAGGTTCCTAACTATATTAAGATACTATATCTTAAAGTTAGTATATAGGTATCCTTAATCTAGCTCTTTAATCTTATAGTCTATATACTAATACTTACTCGTTTTATATATAAGATATATAATACTATATAGTATCTTTACTTTATCTATACTATAGATTTACCTAGATAGGCTAAAAATTAAGTCTAAATCTTAAAGAAATAGTCTAGCTTTCTTAATAGATATAGCCTTATAGAATATAAACTTCTTAAGCTTTAGATATATTTTACCTATAAAAGTAATTAGCTCTTCTTCTATAAATAATAGAATAGTAGAAGGCTTATATCTATAGAGAAAAGGACTTTTATCTTACTATTATTATAATAGTATTTAACTTATATTATTATTATTATTATTATTATTATTATTATCTTTATTATCTAACTTATTTAGGTCTAGAGTTAAATTTATAGAAAGTTACTTTATATTATACCTAAGTCTTATAATACTCGCCTATAAAGTACTAGCTTCTATATCTTACTATAGAATAGTATATTTTTACTAAAGGTAATATAGTTCTTAGTTAAGCGTTTTACTATTATTATTATTATTATAGTTTTTATTTAAAGTACCTAGCGTATTATTATTATTATCCGCGTTTATATCCTCTTTAGGATTAAGCTTAATAGAGCCTTCTTTATTATTAATCTAAATCTAACTATTATTTAAAAGATACTATATATTAGCTAGAGCTTATATATAAGTAGCTATTAAAAGGCTAGTAATAGTAGTTTAAGCTCTTAGCGCTATATTATTAAAGTTCTATAGACTATAACTATTAGAAGAAATTAGAACTATAAAAAAAAGCTAGTACTTTATATATAGAGGAAACTAGTATAGAAAGGCTATAATATAGTTATAATATAATTAAGTAGCTATCTACTTAAAGAGTATATTATAGTATATAAAACGCTCTTAACTAAACTAAAAGTTAGAAAATAAACTAATTTCTATCTTTTACTTAAGATATATATATCTCTTATTTAAATCTCTATTATACTAGACCTATAGGGATTTAATATACTAGGATCTATAGCTCTCTATTCCTATTCTCTATACTAAGGTATATAACTTTTATAAGTTATAAATATTATACTTAACTTCTTTTCCCTAGCTAATTAGATTTATTAATCTAGCTATTAAGACTAGGCTTCTAACTTTACTTTCTAATCCTACTTTTATAACTAAAAAGTATAAAGTTACTTAAGCTTATAGAAGTATTAAAGAATATTAGTAAATATACTCTAGATAATATTAGAATAATAATTACTATTAACTAGTAGTTTATATAACTTAATATTTATATTTCCTTCTAATTATATATTATATTAAAGTAAGTAGAAGCTAGAAAGTAGTTTCTAAGCTAATTAGCTATAAAATTCTATTTATACTAAATAGAGATACTATAAGGGGCTAATAATAGAGTATAGGCGTAATAGTTAAATATTCGATAAGTCTATCTAAGAGGTAGCTAGGAAGTTAGCTTAGTTATAGGAAATTAGGTACTAAGCCCTAGGATAGGCTATACTAAGCTAACCTATATTATATATTAGGTAGTTACTAGGCTAGGCCTATTATACTACTCTCCCCTCTAGGTAATATAGTCCTCTATAATCGTACTCTATAGCCTTAAGTAGCGAGTATTACGCGCGTAAAGAGAGAGTCGTCTTTATTATTATAATTAGTAGTATAATTACTATCTATACTACTCTTTAGTAATATAAGCGCTAGATCCTACTATACTAGTAGGCTAGTATCCTTAGCCTATATTAGGGTAGTATCTAATATACTAGAGGTTAAGCGATAAGTACTATAAGTCCGAGAGATAGCCTACTATTATACGCTACCTAGTACTAGCTTAACTAAGTAGTAGTAGCTAGTAGCCTCTATAATAGCGACTATAGTAGCCGCTAGCTTTAAACTATTAAGTTCCTTAAGAGGCTTATAAGGTATCTACCTAGCTAGTAGGTAGAAGTTAGTATTAATAGGCTTCTCTAAATAGTTAAAGTAGAAGTCTACTACCGCCTCTAGCGTATCTTTAAATACTTACTAAGTAGGCTTCTAAGTTACTTAGCTATCTAGATATCCTCGCTACTTAACTAGGTATTATATACCTTTACCTCTTTTTCTAAAGTCTAAGAGGTATTCTATATACTACTAGTCTACTCGTCTATTAGAGTTATTCGTTACTTTAATAGGTAGTAGCTAAGTACCTTTATCGACGCCTAGTAGATAGGGACGTAAGTAATTAGCGTTAAAGATATTATAGATATCTACTAAGACTAAGTTAAAGTCGACTTTATATATACTATTAAGAACCTTAGTAATAGTAACTAGCCTATACTATTTTATATTAAGCTTCTTAGAGAGTCTTATAGTAGACTAGTTCTAAGTACTAATATAGACTCGATCGCTAGTTTAATAGGATAGAGGGACGGCTCTATAAGCGTTAGTATAGTCTATCTATATCTATTATACTAGCTAGAGCTATAGGTAAAGGAACTACTAAATATCCTTTATATATTTAGTAAACTTATTAGCTATAGTAGCGGATATACGCTATAGTATTAGAAGTAGTTATAGTAGTAATATATTAATATTAGTATATAGGTTTCTTATAGTCTCTATAAAGGTAGGTAAGATACTAGTAGATTCCTAGATATAGTTATTATAAGCGACCTAGTAAAGTAGGAGCTAATCTATCTAGTCGTCTTATCTATACCTAATATATATATATAAATAGCGTTCTATCTCCTTATTAGTATTCTTAAACTACCTATTAGTCTATAGGTAGAAAGCTATTAATAGGTAATAGTTAATACCTAAGAGCTAGTATAGTCTAGTCTAAAAGGTAGAGATCTACTAGGTACTATAATTAGTAATAATATTTAAGAGTAGGCTATAGTATTAATAGTAGCGATCTACGAAGACGTAGGCTATATACTTAGTATCTATAGACTAAATACTAAGTAGTTTAGCGCCTTTACCTATTCTATCTATAATAGTAAGAATATTATAGTAAGTATATCTATCTATAGATAACCTACTAGCTAGGAGCTTAATAATAAAATCTATAGCGATATCGTCCTAAAGTTAGAAAAGGACTAGTAAGGACTAAAGTAGGGCCGTTCTAATATTATTTAATTACTTATTTAAGAGGTAGTTATAGTATATACGGACTACCTATTATATAGTCTATAAAAGTCTAGACTAGAGGAAGTCGCGTTATATTATATCTAGTATCTTCGCTCGCCTAGTATAACTATATAATAGTAACTTATAGTAAGCCTTAGCTATCTTTCTCTAAAGGTTTTCGTCTAGAGGTATATATATTATATATAGTCTATATCGATTCTTAACGTAGATAATACTATTAACTACTCTTACTCCGCGATTATCGACTTTATTTATATATAGGAGCTTCGCTAGTTAACTATTCTAAATCTAGTTAATAGCTTCTAGGATAGAGATATTAGAGTAGGTAGCTTTAATATTAGGTAGTAGTTCTATATAGGAGGATAGCTTAAGGAAGCTAGAACTAAGGTTAAGGATATAGTTTAGAAGTAGTAGGATCTAGTTCTATTAGGTAAGTCGAGAGTCGCTAGTAGCTAGCTTATCTTAAGGCTATCTTATTAAGGCGTTTAGTTTAGTACCTTATACGCCTAGCTAGTATATTACTTTAAAGTAAAACTAGGAAAGGAACTCTACCTATCGAGCCTATTAGCGATTAAGTTACTTACTAGTTATAAAGTACTCTAGGTTCTTATAGTCTAAGTATACTATTACTAGCTAGCCTTTAGCGTTATATATCTATTTAAAGTTAGTAGCGTTAGTGTTATAATAGTAGGCTATTAGCTCTAGTCTCTATTCCTTAAACGCTTATATAATTACGAGGAGCTCTTTATTATAGATATTATAGTTATATTCCTATAGGGATATCTTCTTAGATATATAAGCTACTAGCTAGAGGAGGCTATTGTTATCTTATTAGGAAAGGACCGCTATAATAACGAAATCCGAAGCGTTAGTTTCGAGGATTATCTTATAACCTAGTACGAAGTACGCTAGTACTATATTACTAGAGAAGGCTTCTTTAAGCTAGTTAAAGGCTTATATATAGGTAGAGGTCTAGTACTACGTAACTAGTTCGCTATTATTAGTCTTATAAGTAAGCTAGGTAAGGAGTAATATAATACGAGAGAAGCCTCGAATAAAGTAGTAGTAGAAGTTTATAAAGCTAAGGAAAGTAAGTACTTCCTTAACTATTTATAGAGTCTACTAATCCTTAATTATAGTAACCTTAACTAGATCTATCTAGATTTCTTCTATAGTAATAATAAGACTAAGATATTTAGTCTTATAGATATAGAATTTGTACTTATTAATATCGAGTTATAAGCTAGTAGCTCGTAGCTTATTAAGTACCTTCTATACGTAAGTAACGTACTCTTTATAGCTATCGCTAAAGATAAGGAGGTCGTTAAGATATACTAAGACGAAATTATTAAGGTATTTATATAAGGAGTCGTTAATATAGGACTAGAAAGTACTAGGCGCGTTATATAATCTAAAGGGTATAACTAAGTACTTAAACTAGCTATAGCGAGTAGAGAAAGTAGTCTTCTATTCGTTACCTTCTATAATCCTAATACGATTAAAGGCTACGATAATATCTAGTTTCGTATACTACTTCTTACCTATAATATAGTTTAATATATCCTATATTAAAGGGATAGGGTACTAGCTCTTAATAGTAAGTTTATTAAGAGCGTAGAAATCTTAGTAAACTTATAGGCCTCCGCCTAGTTTTTAGATAATAAGTACTTATACTAAAGCTAGTAAGTTACTTAGCCTAATACTACTAGCTACTAGTTAATCGTTAGTCTATTTCTTAATAACTTTATTCTTAATAGTACTTATTAGCCTCGACTTTAGGTAAGGCGGCGTCTTACTATCTTATAGATCGATTTTATAGTCTATTAGGTAATAGAGAGGAAGCTTACTAGTATCCGTTCTAGACTAGATATCTACCTAATTATAGTATTCTTTTAGAAGTTTAGATAGTACGTTTTCGCTAAGGTTTTTTCCTTTTATAAACTTAGCTATATCTTCTAAGTATAGAGCGTAAGTATACGCTAGATCTATAAATTATAGGGGGATAGCTAGTAGAGCTAGTAGTAGTAGAGCCTTAATATAATAGACGAAGATATCTACGCCTAGTTAGAGAGCGAATATACTAAAGGCTTAGGCTCCTACCTTCTTAAGTCTAGCCTCCTCTATTAAAGGTACTTAGGTTAATAGCTAGTTAGTAGTATATAGATAGTATTAGTTAAAAGGTAGTAGAGAGGCGCCTATAACTACCTATACTAAGACGTCTTTATAAAGAGAGTATCTATAGTAGCCTTAGTAGCTAAAGGTAAGATAGCTTTAGGCCTAGTCTTTCGAAAGTTAGTATCTATAGTACTAGTCGTAGCCTAATATAATATTATAGCTAAGATCTATTACGAAGTATCTAATACGTTCGTAGTAGCTATTAATAATAAGATTAACGTCTATTATATATATAATAGATTTTCTAGCTATAGAAAGGTCGGCTAGTCTAAGAGGTAGGGGTTCTTTAAGAAGGAATAATTTAAAGTTATTTACGTATATATAGAGTATATTAATATAGGAAATAGTATAGCTATTATTAAGGAATATACTTATATTAATACTATTAGCTAGACTATTAATAATAAAGTATTTATTAATATTAGAGGCTTTATAGTCTTATTCTATAGAGAGAGATAAGATATATATATTCTATATTAATACGCTTAAGTAACTACTAGCTATTACGCTTAAGTAATAGTCTATACTTTTCCTATATCTTTAATAGTTAGAGCTAGCGATGTAGTTATTATTATCTCCTTCTTAAAGAACGGAAGCTTCTAATATCTAATAAGTAGGTAGGAGGTATTATTTAAGCTATAACCTAGCTTATAGTAACGCTTATAATAACCCTTCTTCTTAAGTTATACCTTAATCTTAGGTATTATATATAGTAGGTTATAGAATTTATTAGGTCGCTTATACTATAGTTTAAGGCTACTATTATTACTAGTATTAGTAGATTCCTTTTATCTACTAGAGCTAGTATCCTTATTACTACTACTATCCTTCTTAGAGTCTTTCTATAGCTTTAGATATAGATCTTCGAGGATAGTAGATTCCTACTAAAGGCGCTAGTAAAGCTTAATAAGTTACTTTAGGGTATTATAGACCTATAGGTATAGGCCGTTCTTATACTTATAGCTTAATTTAGTATAGAGCTTATTAACTTCTATCTTATTACTATTTCTACTCTTAAGCTTAGGTAGTAGAGTATTAATCTTTTAATATTTAGGGTAGAAGTCTAAGAATTTCTCGTTAGGGCCTATACTTAGCTAGTTTATCTAGTATTAGGTATTACCTATAGAGTCGAAAGTAGTAAAGTAGTCTATAAAGTAGTCGAGATATTCCTTAGCTAACTAGAAGTATTCTTCTTTAGATTTATAGGTTTTCTTAAAGTAGAGAGTTAGTAGAATCTTACTTTTAATAGTACTATAAATAGTACTTATAGTATAGGAGAGGATATAGTTAAGTATAGTAGGTATATTATAGAAGTAAGTAATATTAAGCTTATTACTTAGGCTATCTATCTATTTATTAAAGAAAGGACTCTTACTATTACTAGAGAAAGGCTAGGGATCCTTTATATCTCGACTCGTCTTTAGGCCCTTATAAAGTATTAGATTATAGTTCGTAATATCGCTTTCGTTATCGTTAAAGGATAGGTCTCCTATACTACTACTCTTTTTAACCTTCTTAGCCTTCTTCTTATTAAAGTTCTTATAACGCTTATTTCTATTATTAAAGGAGTTAGAGAAGTCGAATAGTTTACTATCTAAGTCGTAGTAGTATAAGAGGCGTTAGTTTCTTAGTAGTAATAGTAGTAGCGCTCTATTCTAATAACGCTCGAGTAATAAAGAGGACTTAGAACGCTACTAGAATAGTAGCTAGCGCTCTATAAGTCTACTATATTCTATATTTATAGTATCGAAAAGCTATTATATAGCGTTAGAGAGTTATTAAATAAGTAAGTTACGCTCTATCTTAACGTCTTCTATTTAGACTTTTAGTATATCCCTTATAGCCTTAGCTTTATAGTAAGCTTTCTACTATTACTTCTTCTTACTATTTATATACTTATAGAGTCTCTTATACTTTCTTATCTCTTTAAGAGCTTACTTTAACTTCTTCTTATTTACCTTATTAGCTTTAAGGAGTATATTATAGTCGATAACTATATTCTAGTATACTTACTTAATCTTTTAGAGTATAAAATAGATCTAAGTAGAGGTCGCCTAGACCTAAATATAGAATTATTTAGTACTAAGGTTTCGTAGTATATTAAGAGGGATATAAAGGGTATTAAGTATATTATCGTTTTCGAAGTTAATAGCTACCTTATCTATAGCTTTATTAATATTATCTAGTTTAAGTTAGGTAAGAAAGTTTAATAGGCTAAGTATCTCTAATACTATTAGGTTTTCTAATATCGACTTAAGAATATTCTATTACTTAGTAGCGTACTTAGCGAATAGATCTACTTCGTTATCTATATATAGAGTCTCTTAGATATCTTAAACTAAAAGAAGGTTAAAGAAGAGAGAGTTATAGGTAATATAATAGAAAAGAGCTAGGTACTAGACTTAAAGCGTCTTATCTAAAGATATAATAAGATAGTAAGAGGTACTTTTAACCTAGACTATATCTTATAGAGAGTCGCGTCTTATAATAGAGCTTACTAGTAGCTTAAGAAGTTAGTTCGACTTTAAGATATTTATATAGTTAATATACTAGATAGTATTAAGAGTAGATTACTATCGCTAAAACTTATAAAGTAGTAATAGAGAGCGTCTTAAGAAAGGCTACTTAGTTATAAGGTCGAATATAATATAAGGGGCTAATAATAGAATATAGGCGTAATAGTTAAATATTTAATAAGTTTATCTAAGAGGTAGCTAGGAAGTTAGCTTAGTTATAGGAAATCGAGTACTAAGCCCTAGAATAGGCTATACTAGGCTAACTCGTATTATATATTAAGTAGTTACTAAGCTAGGCCTATTATAGATACTAGTATAATAGAGTAGGTATTTAGTTACTTTATACTAGTATTTAATAGTATACTTTCTTTAGTATATAGTAAGAAGATAAAATCTACTTAATAATATTCTTATAGAAGTATAAGAAAGGTATAAGAAAGGACTTTTTACTATTATACTACTTCTATAAAAAATAGGCTAGATAAAAGTACTAGACTACTTCTAGCTAAAAGGTATTATATACTTAGTATAAGAAAGCTAGCTAAGCTACTTTAAGCCTAAAGGTATTATACTCTTAGTAGAGGAAAGCGCGCTAAACTATACTTAGCTATAAGGTATTATACTTATTATAATCTAACTAGCGTAATAACGAACTTCTACGTTAGTTTTCTCTACGACGTAACGTATAATAGACAAACTATTTATATAATACGACTCGCCGAGTAACGACGAGTCGATATATATCTGTTTCGCGGCCGCGCGCCCGCGAAGAGGTACTAACCCGAAGCCCGAACGCGCCGTATAGAATCTCGTAGGAATTCGTTGAAGTCGACCTCCCGAAATCAACTACACCGTAACGAATACCTACGACATCGCGCGTACTCTACGCACCACCTCTAAACGTGTCCTCGAGCGTCTTTCGTACTCCCAAGTTTCGTTTTTAGACTATGTCGCTGCCGCTGCTGCCACCGCACCCGCCGCGCACCTCCGAAAATCGCGATACCAACCACGAAACGCCCAGATGACCACACGCAAGCGACGAGAAAGAAGGAACCATGAAAGGGCGTAAGGCATGCGACAGCTGTGTACGCATCGACTCCGCATGTCGCTGCCATCGTCTCGCAGCAGATTGCGACACGTCGAGCAGCACCGGCCTCAAACGGCCGCGAAAGAGCAGCGTTCCATGATACCAAGGCGATTGACACACTCAGTGGGCTGAGACGAGTTGGAGTCAAGCATTCCGCAGCAGGACAGAGCGCGAGTCTGCAGCGGAATCGTCAGCTCGTCGCACGACTGCTCGGGAGTCAGAAGAGCGTCGGCAATGGCGAAGAGATGAGTCCAGCACAAGCGGGCGGACAGGGCCCATGTCACGGTCGCAAGATCTGGCTGATTGAGCAGAGTGAAGTCCGATGCAGGCGGCATGACGACGAATCGACGAATCCATCTCAACATCCCGCTCCATCTCACGCTGCTCAAAAGCATGACAGGCCTCTGCTGACGTTTTCACCTGGCCGCTTCTCGCATCTGCCATCTCCATGGCATCTTGCTTCAAGGCGCTGCATCTTCACAGCTGGCGGCAGCAGGCAAATATTGCGGAAGGAGAGTCAATGAAGAGGCCACGGCGTTCCCGCGCTCGAAGTCCACCCGCCAGCGCAGACTCGGGCCATGTGCTCCTCTCTCAGCCGCCTGATACTGGGAGAAGAATGGGAACGACAGAATGGTGCCGCAGGATTCTCCCTAGACGTCATGCATAAGAAGAGACTCTCGCGGGACACATGACTACATCTTAATCGCCGCAGACAATTTCACCCCACGGCAATCCACCGCGACCGACGCCACGAGCCATATTGAATGCCCCGCGCAAGTATGACATTAAAGATGGAAGATGGCTTCTCCGATCACGAAGTTCTGGGGGAACGGAGTCGCAGCTGGCGGTCGCTGCAATGCCGCCACTGAGAAGAACAAGGCACTCCTACTCATCCAGCAGTCGGAGAACAGCACCAATCCATGACCACCGCAATCATGGTGCACATCTCGGAGGACTGGAGCAAGCACGTCAAAGTGTCCTGCATAACGTCCTCTTCATCCTCGGAACTAATTGTACACGAACGTCGACGTGCGTTGGGAACCACGGAGCTACTCGACGCAATCTGCATCAATCTCTCGCTGCGAGACGCCATCGTCGTGCGCCGCATAAGCAGGTTCTGGCAGGCGCGATCGGTCGAAGCTGCCAAGACACAAGAGCAGATGTGGATGAAGCAAGGTCCCGAGTGGAAAGTCGACAGATACGTGGTCGAACAGGACAAGGGCTGGCTGTCTCCGACTATGAAGCCAGTCTCAGCAGTACCAGCAAGTCAGCATGTGCAACCATACCTCGGCCACCTCACACCCGGACATCTAAGCCTGGGCCAGACGCCTTGCCACGCCACCATCGATGGGACGGAGATGAACGACTTCCTTTACGAGGAAGAGAGGGACATGATGGTAGCAAGCTCGCGGGTTCAGGTCCCCATGGAAATGAAGTCTGGTCGGTCGTCGATCTTGAGAAGCGAGCTCTTCGAAAAGATGAAGACCGGTCAAGGAGATGACAGACAGGCAAAGGACTTGAATCTCGCTAATATGTTCATCACCCACTAGTTACGACGGCGCGGGTCTCAGTCAATGGCCAGCTGCCGTCGGTGGTACATGAAGCGAGAGGCATCAGGCTGCGTGACGTGGTCCGAGTGGCGAAGGGGAGCGGTTGGCCTTGCCGCAGCCACATCGCCGCCTTCACATGAACCTCTTTCCCGACAAAGATACCGCCCCGCTCATAATTTGTTATACCAGGAGCTGAGTAGCGCTTTTACGCATCTCGTGTCGTTTTGCATCGCAACAGACCATCAGCTGCCATATTCATTGGTTTCGAAATGGCAGGAGGTCGCTCATGGACAAGCTGCGTATCCATTGAGGCACTTGCTAGGCCTTCGCCGTCGACTCGATGCCTGTCAATTGGCTGGCACAATGAGGAGGTGAGAAGAAGACCAGCATGTAAATCCTCTCGTGAACCTCACCCATTGCGACGACGGCGACTGGACAACGTCTCACACACCAAACACCCAAAGGGCATTTGCAAGATCTTCTGAAAGTCCGGGCGGTCATGTGTGGAGTTTGTATGCCACGTTTTCTGAGCAGATTGCAAACGATGTGCCACATGAGGACTTTGACATCATCGTGGATGTGTAGTTGAACTGCCTGCGAGTGTCGTCCTTGCGCTCGATGCTGACTTCACCTGCTTGACTTCGTGTGTTCGGTGGAAGCTGGCCTCCAATGGAGGAGTCAACTTTGGCAAACTCCCGAGAGCTGGAGATGGAGAGGAACAAGCACAAGGGTACGGGAGACTCGATCGTGTTCAGCGCGCGATGTGCACTCTCGCATCTCGTCGATCCAGCCCCCTGGTGCTTTCTCCCAAAGTCGCAGCGGCTGCGAAGCTCAAGTGATATCAATGTGCTCTTGCGGTGCCAACGTCGAGGCGATTGGGATGCTGAACGAGTCCGAACGCATTGGCGTTGACTTCGTTGGCCGCGGCGAGGTGACCGATCATCATAGGCTTTTCCTTCCCTTGGAAGGAATCTACCGTGGCCACACGGATGCCGGACTCGTTGAAGTCCTTCTTCGTTTCGATTTCGGACACCCCATCGGCCTGTAGATGCTCGATGATCAGGCGCAGGTCTTCTCCGTACATCGTGATGATGCCGATGTCACTCAGCTCGACACCTGCCTCTTGGAGAAACAAGATCAATCGCCAGAATCCCGCCCTTGTTGTAATATGAATCGCCCTCCTGCGCTTTTGTGGACGGTGTGTCGATGTCGAAAAAGAGCTGGAGGTCATCTCGACTCCTGGCCCTTGGTTGAAGAGCATCGAAGAAGGTTCTCATGGCGCGCTGAACTTTCTTGGCCAACTCGGTCTCCCAGTGAACGGCGCATCGACCTGGTTCCATGGTGTCGTCGTAGAACAGCTCACTTGCCATACCCCAAATTGACGGATGTCCCCGATAGTTGCGCTTGAGTGGGAACCGCGCGAATTGGGGCCAGCCTTCCAGCAGCCGCTGCAACACCGAAGTTGCAAGGACATTGCCGAGAGGATTCATCCCCGCCAATGCTGACATGACCACGGGTCCCAATTGCTTCATGTCACCGCTGAGGACGAGTAACTCGAGGGTACCCATATGAGGTAAGGTGGGCATGACCATATCGGCCTCGGTCGCCTGTCCGGCTTCGTCCAAAAAGATCGCTGACGCCGCGAACATCTCGGATTCCAGGTTCGAAGACACGAATGTCGTGCATCCCACCAGCAATGACTTCTGGAAGATCTGATAGCGCATCAATGTCTGTGCTTGCTCCCAAGACATGGATGCTTGTGGGTCGCGATCCTCCAGTTTGGCGTTGAGGTGTTCCTGGTAGTCCTGCACCAGTCGCTCGTCTGGGTTTGCCTCACAAAATTCTTCAATCCTTGCCGACATCCAGTATGGAGAGGTGCAGAACTGATCGCCGTAGCCTTCTTTGGAGCGGAGACGTCGTGCAAAAGCTTCTTCCTCCTGGTCGTTCTTCACCACCACGAATTGTCCTCGTAGGTTTGCCAATCTCTCATCACCTTCGATCATCTCAGCGATCTTTCCGAACAGTGCATCCACGCCATCGTTCGACTGGCTTGTAACAACCACGCACTTGCCCATCAGCATCAAGCAGCAGATCGTGATGGCAAGTACGTGGGTCTTGCCTGTACCGGGGTATCCCTCGAGGATAGCGACATTGGATCGCACTCCGTCCATCACGGCCTGGTAGAACTTCAGCTGATGCGGGTCCAGTTTGCTGCTCATACTCATCATCGTCTCTTGGATTGCTCTTGCCTCGTCCGAAATCTCTTGATGGAAGAGCTCTAGATACGGCGGTGAGTGGTGGAAGTCGTCATCATCGCTAATCAGGCGACGCAATGTGAACGGTCCGCAATGCTTGTCGTTGATCTTGTGGACGGGACCGGGTGATTCTCGCTGCAGATGCCCTGCCACTGCCGACTGTATCGCCCGCATTCGTCGGATGGAGGTGGCATCAAACTCTGCCCAAAAGACGTTCACGGAATACTCGACGGAGCATTTGATCCGAGATTTGCTGTGCATCAAGGACTGTGGAGCCTTGACAATAGCACTGAAGTCAAAGCCATCCACGGTCTGGTCGATGACTTTTCCAACGCAGTATGAATCCTTTGTTCGGGTCGGTAACAGCGATGAGACAAATACCGATATCTTGGTGTCATTTGAGGGCACGATTTTGGTCTCTTCACCGACGTCCTTCGTTGCATCACCGACTTTTCTGGTGGGTTTGAATTTGACGTCCACGCGATAGCCTGACTGCTGCAGCCATGTGAATTGGGCGGGATATTCCACTTCCTCATTGTACAGGTTGCTCTGTAGTCTTCGCGTCTCCTTTTGGTCCCAGATAATCGGTGGTAGGAAATGCTCTTCGTAACTCTCCGCCGTTGCGAAGTGGGTCTTGATAGCTTCTGACGTGCTCTTGGTCGGACATAGCATGTTCCACTTACCATTGGATCTCTTCAAGTGTGGAGGTTTCAGCAGCTTACGCGCTGGGTCTTTCACAAATGCGCCGAGCCGTTCGCTGCTCGCTTGGACTCTATAGTGCGGTAGCCTGCCATACCACCAGTCATCGACACCGCTTCTGCTAAAGGACGTTTGCCGTGCGGGTATGATGGTGTCTTTGAACGCTCTCAAAAGGTCCTTACCCACCTGGGCCGGAAAACTTCGTTGTATCGATCATCACAGAGAATTCTCGACACTCTGTGAGCGCTTGCGATAGAGTACTCTGTTCGTCGAGCCTGAAGCCGTGATCTAAGCGCTGGAGGATGAACCGCGATCACATTGGGCTCTCATATCAGCATGGCTCAGATAGAGGACACAGAACCAACTCCACAAGATGACCTGTCGAGTGCCCAAGTTGCTGGTGAAGCGGACGACAACGTGGAACACACCCCAGGTAGGACTCTCACTCCTAACCAAAGATCCGTACTGATCATGGTAGTCACCGCCATCGACGTCCTCCGCGAGCATGTGCACTGTCCAGCGGAAGTATAGGTGATGATCACCAAGAAGGCGGTGCAAGATGAGAAGCCAATCCCGGTCTCCAAGCTGAAGGACCGCTACCTACAGCTCACGGAGCCATTTCGAGGAACAGATCTCGAGCAAGACGCGAAGAACACATTCTAGGCCGGCAACACCGTCCTAATTCGCATCCCAACCACTGAAAATGACGGCCCGAATGTGCCCGACATCGCCATGCTCGACGACTTCACACGAAGCTTCCGTAACAAGATCCAGCACGTCTTCATCATCCTTGAGCAAGTATTTCCTGCTAGAAGAGAACGGATCTTGAAGAACGTGATGTACATGAGGACCACCAAGAGCTTTATAATGCGGCTGGGGTTGCCAAGCAAGCTGAAGCATCCTACACGATAGTACTTTCGCCTGCCGCACGACGCCCTTTATCACATGTCAACGCACCGCGCTGGGAGGGGCTCACATCACGATCAAGCTCAGGTCGAGGAGCTGTAAAGCGCTCAATGTACGAAGACACGCGCTTTCTGGAAGTTGAGGCGCCAATTGATTAATCATAGTCATCCTCGCGGCGCTCGCCACCGAGCTGACTGCCTTGCTTACCACCTCCACGCCCCTAAGACCGACCTCCGCCCCCACTACAGCCCCGTGGTTCAACCAATCCACGCAAATCGTCACTCGACCATCCCGGCCGACCTTACAAGACCTCGACTCTACTATCACCAAGTTGATTGCCTTCGACATTGGTGCAGTCTCCGACCACGTCAAGATGTGTCTGCAGTCGGCGGTGCAGGAGTTGCAGGGCGTCTTTGTCTCCAGTGCGTGCAAATACTCCACAGCATTCTCCAGGCGCTGGCTAGAAAGGGTGTAGACGATGTCGACATGTCCACAGGAGACCATCGAGGAGGCCACATCGAAAAGAAATCTCACTGCGTGGCCATGCAAGAGAACGGAAAGCCAGAGACGTCTGTGATCGACAGACAAGATTGCTTGAACAAACTCTTTCGTCTCAAGTTCATGCTGAAGACGTAGAGCAGAAGGTTTATGGACATCAAGATCGTGTTGGCTAAATGGAAGGTGTATACAGCTGCTGTCTTGAATAAGTCGGGCGCGAAGTGAAGTGCAACGGGAAAAGGGTTGGAGGCACACAACTGCTGCTGGACGAAAGGCGGAGGTTCCATGTTTCTCTGTCGTATAAACAGCACCTAGGAAAGAAGGGGAACAGGTATTGAAGTCAGTCCTACCCAAATAGCCATTGACAGTGGAGTCTTGTCTTTGTACGTGCCGGTAAAAGCCGCACTTTCCTTTATCAATTGGGCTCAAAAGCTCCTGCTTCCCCAAGCATCAGCGCAACAAGGTCCAAACACAACGCCATCCGCACGCGATCATGGCAACACCACTCCCCGCTGAGATCGTGGACATTATCCTGAAGATGCACTTCGAGGGTCAACTAAAAAGCAAGCAGAAAACCAACGTCTTTGGTGTTTGCAGAGGTCTGCGTCGACGGGCAATCGCTGTCTGGCAGCAAGTGTATGTTCCGCCATCACACTTCATTACGAGAAACGCAAACGCTACTTCACATCCTCGACTGCAGTCTGCAAACGCTCATCGCCAGCGCCGAGACCAATCACCAAGGCCTCTCAGGGTTTCTCCACCAGATGCACCTCGAGAGCGTTGCGAAAGGTTTGGACGAGATGGAAAAGCAGGAAGTCAATCGCAAGCGCATCCAACTCTGGGCCATCATCCAGAGACGATACGCCCTCGCGATTGCCAAGCAGAACGCAGATCGAATGACTTGTACGTCACCACTGTCGTCAGATGACTTGCATACGCTCATGTGTTGATCTAGGAGGGACGGACGGCCAGAGCCAACCTTTAGAAGGACACTAAGTGGGTCGATGGGCGTGGCGTGGCTATGAGAAGGGAGTCTATGACTGACTGGGTCATGAACACCAGGCAATGTCTTTTGCGAACTGTCCATGCGATGTCCTTGGAGTCATGAGATGTTATGGCTGGATGACAAGTGCTTCAATGGCTCAGTAACGCCGTTAGATAGCTTCCTGTCGAACATGTCGAACACACTTTGTCGAACACACTTTTCCAGACGTAGTGCAGTTGTTCTTTTGATTATAGAGATGATATTTGAAGTTAAATGCGTCCAGAGCGCTCGCAATCAAGGCCTTTGGCGTGTGTGCTCCGGCTTTTGGCCGCCGCAAAACTGCCGCACCTTTCAGCTCTCGCCCACGACATCAACCTCCAACGGTCACCAGAACAGACCTCTACCAATCAACATCCTCATTAGGCTAATATCACATCACCCACTACCGCGACTATGCTCAAAGAACTTCCACACGAAATCATCTACAAGATCCTCACTCTACACTTCGAATCCAACATCAGGCCCAAGCACAAGGTCAACTTCCTCGGAGTGTGTCGTGCTCTGCGTGCCCCAGGAATTGCACTCTGGCAGCAAGTGTGAGTGACAACGGGAGACTGCACTTGGCGAGCCGGCATACTGACCACCGAGTCAACTTTGGTCTGCAGAACACGCTACCGTCATCAGACAAGCGAACGATGAAGCTTTGGCCGCCATGCGAGCCATCCGAGCAGATGCCACCTACGAAGCCCCACGACAAGAGGTGGAGGAGGAGTTCGCTCGCCTGAGGAGCCGCGTGGGGATGCTATCAACGAGAGAGTATACACTGCTGTTGGAGCAGCAGAAAGCCGAGCGGATGAGGTTTGACTGAGCCCGAGGCGGAAGAAGAGGCCCATCCAAATGGACAAAGAGTACAGACGCACGCGTATGAATGTTGAGTGGCAATAATCAACAGAAGGGGAAGCCAAATCCCAGAGTCTAGAAGTTACTCTTCCCCAGTTACACCGATATCTTCATGAAGGAGTGCTGTAATCGGTTGTGTGAGGCAAGTGCGCCATACGAACGCAGGTGTAGAGTTTTCGCAGTGACTTCAACTATTGCCCATCGAGAGCGAATCAATCCTGGAATGCGCTTCTCATAATAGCTCGTGATGGTGGAAGCAGGCAGCCAGAGCACGAGGGATCGAAATCCGGAAGATGGCCGCTCTTTCCTTTCGGCGATGGACTCATTCGGCTCGATTGCTATCGTCCGCCTACCAGCTTCATCGCCAATACAACACCTACTACATTCGCAACACACCCCTCGAAGAACAGTCCCACCCAGCAATGGCCGCCAACAAACCACCCGAGATCCTGGACTTAGTCCTGAAAGCGCACTTCCAAGAAGATCCCACAGACACGAAGAAATTGAGAGTTTTCTAGGTGTGCAGGGACATTCGCGCAGCTGGCTTTCCCATCATGCAGCAAGTGTACGTGGAGCTCCAAGATGGGTACAGGAAGAGCATGTGCTAATGGATAACAGCCTGCAAGAACACACCACTGCCATGGACGGCACCCAAGCGCAGTTGAGGGAAGAGCTGCGACAGAAGCGCATGAAGGAAGAGATCGGAAGTTTGAGCGAGGATGAGAGGAAAGAGTGCGTTCGCCTTCGCCGTGAGCTGGGATGTACCTTCTTCCAGCAGTACAAGTTGGCACAGGTGATGAGCGCTGCGATGCTTGTGGCCCGGTAAATCGGAGATCTCGATGTCGCGCTACACGGGCTAATAACCGCTTTTAGAGCACATGGACGCACTGCCTTCTGCACAAAAGACATATACACTGTCGCAATGCAAGGTTACAATGCTAGCAGAGTAGTCCGATTCTTCCGCGTCTCACGACTGTCACGTTGGACATCCGCCGGACATCTCATTCGACCTCTGCTGTCGGGATGCGCATAGCAAGCGAAAAGCGGGAAGTTCTCCATCGCTCATCAGCACTTCGTCTCCATCTCCTCCCCTCTCCCGCGTGAACTTCACCGATCCCATCACAATCCATCACACTAAACTACGCACATTGCAAACACCACCGAGGAACCCATCATGGAGACTACGACTACTACCAGCCCTCTGCAAAAGATGCCACCAGAGCTCGTACAGAAGATGTTGGCACTCCACTTCCAAGATGAAACCAACGTCGAGAATCCTGCCGTCTTGTCGACATCAAAGGATCTTCGCTACGAAGGAATCCCAATCTGGCGCGACGCGTGAGTAGCAGCTCTCCATCATACGCTGGAAGAACCTTTCCACGTGCCACAGCCTCACCTACCACCTCCAGAACGTCGCGCACCGCCGCGAAGAGCTAAAAGAGATGCTGTACGACGTGAATTTTGACGAGTTCATCCCCGGCCTGCGCGAAAACGCACCCAAGAGATTCAAGAAGTGGGAGAAGCGGTTCTGAGTCATGAATGATAGCTTGCGGAAGTTGTTTTAGTGGCAGAGGACGGTACAGCAGGCAGAGGGTAAGTGAAAAGAGCTGTGTACCGGATGATGTCTAAGCTAATCGACAATAGCGCATACCCAGGCCGATTAGAGAGACCCAACGCGCGATGCCGACGACCTGAACGACACAAGAGAAGGCTACAGAGACAGCAAGTAGGGCGATCGTGGTAGCTCCAAAGAGTCACGATGAACCAGGAGTCGAAAGGCGGGGTGAGACGCCATTGACCCTGACAACGCGGCGAAGATAGTATGGAATATAGAACGCAAGCGCAGAGTCAGCTCGCATATCAATGGAGCAAGGGCAGCAACCATGTGAAGTGCCTGCGGATTCTATCTGCACCATATCAAGCGCAGGTTGTTGATTACTGCTAAGGAGGTGAAGTTGCTGCGCTTCCAAATGGATCGGGTGAAGTTGATATTAGGTTGGCGCTGAAATCTGCGAAGCCGTATCGGCCAGAAATCCCGCGCAAGGCTGGCAGCGTGCCTGATGTACAGAAGCAAGATATGGCGCACAAGTTGGATACATCAAGAAGCATGCCGTCGTGCCAGGGTCGTGAGGCTGAATGGTATGCAGTTGGGACGTTGCGTGAATCAAAGCCGATTGCGGTGTGTGCGGCGTTTGCGCTCATGACGCCCTATCGTGGAAATCCTCTCAGGTTCTCTTCAAGATTAGCAGAACTCTTCACCCGCTGCGCCATATTCGATCCCAGAGACCGTGCCATTTCTGCCTGGAAACAGCTTCACTGCGTTGGTTATGTTATCTCCTGAGCCGCCTCCACTCAAAGGCCATCCAAGCTTCGTCAACGATCGTGGATCATACGCAAACGCTCGCCAAAGATTTTGCATATGGCTTCCGACTTCGAGCTCAAAGCAGGTTGAGTTTCCCGTATACGGATGACCCGCTTTGCTTCCAGATGTGCCGAACAGGACGGGGATGTGTGAGCCATGATCTACCGAATCGTCAGCAAAGCATTGAAAAGCGATTGAGCGCCGTGTAGACGTACATGCTCCCATCCAAGATAGCGGCGAGAGATTCGTGAAGTTGCCTGCATACTCGTAGCGATATGTTGGGAGTCCAAACTTGTGTCTGGCCTGCGTTTCGTTGGTGGCCGGGCAGACGAAGTTCTCGATGGTGTATTGCTCCGCTTGAGTCTGATTTGGGCCGTTGGGATTGAGGTCTCTATCGAGCTGCCGCTCGCCCTCGTTGCGGTTCGTACCTACAATCGCAGTCTGGATATGTCAGTCGCCGCCTGCTAAGCATCGAGTCGCAGGAATCCTCACCAAGTTGGCAATCTTGCCTTGGAGCAATTGCTCTGTGTAGTTGGCAAAGACGAGCTTTTGATCCGGAATGGGAAGAAATGTGGTATTGGCTTCGTATTGATGGGCGATCAGATTGAGCTGTGCGGCAGGCTTTGTCCGCATGCAAGCCAGCAGTTGCTCGTCATCACCGGAGCAATTCATCTTTCCTGGTCTCCGTCAGTCTTGCTCCATAAACCAGCAACCCAAGTTCAGACGCACGAGCGATGTACGTGAAGTTGTTCTGCGCAAAGTCGAAGGACAGGAACGACGGTGGTGCAAAGACACTGCCCGAGCTGCTGATGATACCTTTGACAATCGGATCCTGGTATGACGAATACGGGTACATATCTGTTGCAACACTTCCGGCAGATTGGCCAAAAAGAGCCATTCGATCTGGATCGCCGCCGAAGCCAGCGATGTTGTTGCGCACCCATTCGATGGCAAGGCGGACGTCTCGCAGTCCAAGGTTTTGTGCTTCGAGACCAGCGCTGTTTGGGAAGCCGAAGATTTCAAGCCTCTGTATTTCCCTTTCGTGAGTGGTTCTTTGGTAATGCTGGGTGAAGTGACTTACGTATTGAATGTTGACGATGATCAAGTCCTGCTTGGCTTGCACCCAACCCGTCGGCTTCTGGAACGTAATGTTCGATGCACCTTGAACAAACCCTCCTCCGTATACAAAGATCATGACAGGCAATGCTTCTGGATGCTTATTGCTTCGGGGAGCGGCAATGTTGAGCGTCAGGCAGTCCTCGCTCTGAGTCCCATTGTAATCGTAGCCCGGTTCGTAGATGCTGAACTCGTTCTGAGTTGGAGGAATGAACTGCCAGCAAGCTGGAGAATACTTCGTTGCATCGGTGATATTCGTGCGTCTGGTCGCAGGTACGGGAGGAGCGAAGCGGAGTTTTCCCAAAGGCGGTTCGGCGAATGGGATTCCCAGGTATTGAGCGACGTCCGGATATGCTGGATCGTGAAGCGGTCGGAACTTTCCCGATGTTGTATCTACAATTGTGTAGTCGTTGTTGCAATGAGCATAGGGTGCGGCGTATGCGGTAGCGAGGAGAATGGTGAAAGAAAAAGCAGCAGCGAAACGCTTGACGAACATCATTGGCAGGGTGCGAATGCTTGGGACTGGGAGTGCTATTGACGATTCTCTGGGACGACAGATGGATTAGTAGTCGTCCTTGCGGGTTGATTCAGCTGTATGATTGCTGCTTTCAGGACGTCATCATCACGGCGGTGCTCGAACAGAGATATGAGGACAACCGAACAAGCCGCACTCCAGCCTCTTTCATCACAACATCGCAGACTCAGCAACTTGTACGTCGGATAGTCGGATAGGTACCTGCATTAGGGCTGGTGTCCCGCCGTTTCTGTTTCAGGTCCATGTCTATCGTCGCATTGCCAGCCGGAGAGGCTAAGTCGGGTGAAGCAACCGGAATTTGCAACGAACCGGGGATAGTGTGCGTGACGGGACTGCCACCATTTCCTCACCCTCAACTCCTGCCTCATTACCAATTAATGGCCTGCATTCTGTAGAAGGCGACCCAGTCCATCGTCCTGCGCTGGGTCTTGCAATCTTTTCAAATTCGTTGTTGCTGGATGCCTGACTTCTCCCAAGCCGCATTGTAAAAACAAAGCCAATTTCATATCTCCTCACAAAGGAAGTGATGAGAAAGAATCGGCTACCAGAATGATCTCATCTTGGCTTCTAACCCATCAAAGAGCAACGATCCCTCAAAAACGTGCGATGCAGTCACCAGTGCGACCATCGAGAATGCGACGCCAGCATGGACATCGTGGGTTCAAGCTCGAAGTTCTCACACATCTTGGAAGACGTTCAAGAGGAGGCTGTCCTGCGTGACGTTGAACTTGCCGTTTGGAACAATATCATCTGCCCCACGCTTGGCGACATGGACGACGTGGTATTAGTGGGTGAGAGCGCCATGCATCCAGGCTCACTCGGGATTGAACGTTGAATTCTTGTCGCCGAAGTCAGCCAGCGATCATTTTGGGATGCGGCTGACTCGAAACCGACAATGTCTTGAAAAAGGGAACGATGTATACATCTTCTTTGATGTTTTGACAACACTTCTTTCGCTCGAGACACACAGTCCACTCGTCCGGACGATTCTTCAGTAACAGGTGACCTCCGACGAGCAACGTAAGGCCACAGGCCTTGCTGCGGTACACGAAATGTACTGTACCCATGGGCATAAAGACGCCTTGTCCAGGACGAAGCACGATAGTCCGTATGGTACCTGATGGTGGTTCAAAAGGTCTGTTCTGCCAGGAGCGTAGCTCTTGTTCCGATGGCTCGTCTAGCCAACCAAAGCCAACCTCACCTTCAACCACCCTGAGGAAGGTGTGCACTACCGTATCTTGATGAGGCTTGGTGATTGCGCCAGGCTCGGCCATCGTCGCCCAAGCTTTGACCTCCCTTGCTTCATCCTTGTTGCCAACCACACCACGACCGACTGCACTTCCAGTCAATGAAGTTGTCAGAGCTCGCTCTACATCGACCAATGAACATGCATTCATGGACCGTTCGAATTCTGGGGGCACTATTCCCGTCGTCGACTTTGGGAGCAGGTCGAGGTAGTTCCAAGGAAGCGTTGCTGGATCCGAGGACCCTGCAGTCAGTCTGCTCTTGGCGACTGCTACGGACGTCTCGCTGACGTTGTACTCGCCGTTGTGGAATGGCCACATGCAGGATGGGTCTTGGTACCGCAGTTTCCACTGTGGATTCAATTGATCCAGCATCTCGGCACCCGTCTTGAAAATGGTGTTCAACGGCTGGTGGAAGAAGAGGGGCGTACGGCCCACATCACCTGTCTCGAGGCTTGCCGGGATTTTCTCTAGGGTGGAGAATCGCTCGATTGGAGTGGTTGTTGGAGACTTGCTCCGAAGAAACACGAATAGTATTCCAGCGTCTAGTTGATAGCACGTCCGCCGTGACTCGCTCTCCTCCTTCTGCTCCAGCTCATAGTAGGGTTCCAGCTGTGCTAGGACCTCCTCATCGAGTGCTTGATCTGTCTCGCGGGCACGAAGGAATCCGTTTGCGACGTTCGTGTCTGCCTGGGTTGAGTTGTTGAGGCCGGTAACTTGTGTCGCTGACTGGCCCGCCTCATGTGCAGTCCACGCGTTGGCAGGCGGTGATTGATGTCTTGTGCCATTGGCACGTTTGCCACCGCTTGTGCCCCTCGCCGTTCGTGCGTTTTGCTTTCTCTTCCGCTCGTTCAGGTCGAAAGCTTTCAATTGGTAATTCATCTCGTAATCCGGTATGGCCGTGCTGTGTCTCGCGGCCGAATACTTCGTAGATCAGGCTGCAATCAGGTCTGTTATGGTGTTGTAGTATGGGTTTCCTCAGGGATGATCCTCCTCGTGTGTATCCGTAAACAATAAGTGTCTCCGGGGAGAAGTATCCGAGGAGATGGAGGAGGTAGTTGCGCGTTTGCAGCGTTGTGCTCTGAGACGAGGGCAGGTTACGGAGAGGCTTTGTAGGGATCTCATTGGCTCTGCAGGAGGTTTTGTGTTTGATGTGTCTTGCGCTGATGGCGACGCAGGACTAAATTCGTGCGCATCGCGTTGTGGAAGGCAGTCGCCAAAGCCGACATGTGAAGCTTGGCACTCCTCGGGAAGAATAGGAGGAGCGTGAATCTGCAGGTCAACAGTGCGAACGTCGAATTCGACGGGCGAGTTTTTACTTCCTAGATTCATTCACGCTACACATCCCCGTTCCTTCTCAAGGTGGCCTCGAAGCAGGTGTCGCCGGCGTTGTCGCATTTGACGTCATCCTCAGTGAAGCGGCCCCAAAACGCCCGCTCAAGAAGCCGCCACACCTGGGCTTCATAACATTCCAACGTCCCGCCCACAATCATTTCGGTCTCGTCTGCATTTCCCATCTCGTTTCCAGTACTTGAAGCTCCGAAGATCTGAAGCCGAGACCAGCGACGAAATCCCAGGCAAGTCCACGCCGACGGGCAAGCACAATGAAAGGTAACCGGGGTGTATGTATTGACAATTCTGAAGCATTCAGTCCCGCCAAAGGCAGCGCCAGGACCTTCACCGACGAAGCAGACGGCAAGGACGACGACTTCATCGCACTCGAGGCCACCTCCGCGACCACTGGCAACTCCTCGAACATCCACCCCATCATGCCGAGCGGCGGCAAAGACGTCAAGTCCATGGCCAGCGAGTACAATTCAATCATCCAGATGGACAATGACGGCGCCGAGCCTGCTTCGACAAGCGCCATCAACCTCGCAGCCGAGGGCGACGATGCCGCAACCATTATCACGCCGTCCACCTCCCAAGATGGCAATGGCGATGCCGTCAAGCTGAACACCCTCGACGGACCACCATTCCGATTTCTCGACATGGCCGCCGAGCTCCGCAACCGCATCTACGAGTACTCGCTCCACCATGACCGCAACACCGGACGAGGCGCCACGGCTGCACTGCTTCGAACTTGCAAGCAAGTGCATCAAGAAGCAACAGGTATTCTCTACGCCCAGAGTACCTTCACGATGGAAGTGGCATTCTCGAAGATGAGGTACGATGACTACGCCTGGTACTTCGAGGTTGGAGGCGACGTGTCTTTGGACCTGGAGAGCAGCGCCGAGAAGATCTTCAACAGCTTGCCTATGGGACTGGCGAAAGCACACAATGTCAAAATCGTAGCAGAGGCAAACGACTATGCCACGATCATGGACAATTGGACCATCCGCAGGTTTTTGTATGCGGTCTGCAGCTTTCTTGCTGGACGATGCAAGGACCTGAAGCACTTCACCCTCCAAGCCACGGCAACCAACACAATGCCGCTCGGACCATGGGCGATGCTCGGTGGCATGGAGAACGAGCCACATTTCTTGTACCCATTGGCGAAGTTGCCACGCACTACAACGGTCCATCTACCCGACATCCCTCGGCTGGAGCACTATGCCACCATGTACTTCGATGACGGTCGTCCCAAACAGCTTCCAAGCGGCGCTTCGGCGAACATCCTCGACGAATACACCTCTCTCCAGCCAAAGGCAACCTCAATCCGGAAAAGCATATGCTCATCCTTGAAGGAGCCCGGTTCGCACAAGCGGGAGGAGCACCAACGAATCTTGACAACGCTGGTACAGATTCAAGCCCTCGCCAGATTCGTCGAGAGCGGACAAGATGGCTTTGTTGTCTACTCCGTCAGCGGTGATGCCGAGATGGTACAGCGACTGAAATGGCTTCGGCTCTTGCTGGAAATCCACGAGAAGAACCCGCACGAACCCAGCACCCCAGAGCAGGACGAGAATGGAGAGTACTTCATCGAGTTGACCGAGGACAAGCCCCGTGAGGAGGGATGGGATTGGTTTCGCACGGAAGTACAGAAATGCAGGGAGGCAATGTGGGAAGCTCGCCAAAAGTGAGGCTTCACACCTTGAGCCACGCATGACGGCCGCTTGACTGGCAGAGGGGAAGAAGCAGGAGTATGCTGAGAATTGAGTACACGCGCGAGATTGAAGACGAGTGGACATGTGGAACATCGGGTGACTACGAAATGACAGGCGACCCTTGTAATACCAAATCGTCCTATCAGACATGTGCTCTC
Organism: Zasmidium citrigriseum; assembly: GCA_002786025.1. Classification (NCBI taxonomy): domain Eukaryota; kingdom Fungi; phylum Ascomycota; class Dothideomycetes; order Mycosphaerellales; family Mycosphaerellaceae; genus Zasmidium; species Zasmidium citrigriseum. The sequence continues at coordinate 225,147 of NHNW01000055.1, read as the reverse complement.
ATCATCGCAGACCCAAGTCAAACAGTCTCGGTTGCCTTGATGATATGTTCGAATCTCCGCGATATACCAGGAGCGAGTTCTCCCAAAAGAGCGTCGAGAGCGTTGCCAAAAGGGCCAATTGCTCGAAGTAGATAGCCTCAGAGCCCACATGCGTGAGTGTCGGCGACTTGGACAACAGGACACGGAGAACATCGGCGGATAGTTGGATGCGCTGGGGCAACGGCGTGGTGCTGTTGGCGGCTTGCGCCATTTGTCGTGAGAAGTTGAGCCGTGCAAAGTACGCCTCTGGGCTACACGGATGATTAGCAGGGTCACCAGCAGCATCAGATCAAAACTCACACCAAAGTCTCGACCCGCTCGTCTGCCATTGTTGTAGAGTAAGTGTGTGTTGGCGTTCGGGCGTTTGTAGTATTTGCACATAGGATGGAGGTGTGAGAGAGGAAGAAGCAGGCGTCGAGAGGAGCACCGAGAGACGGCAAGTGCAAAGGAGAGGTTTCACGCTACGTCCAAGCGAAACTTCAATCATTGGACTTCACCCTCACCCTCTACACACAACAATGTTCGCGATTGATCTCTCCAAACGGAAGCCATTACGTGGGGAACGAATAGATGAATGCCTTGTCCATTGACGATTTCTGCCTGTCCTGCATGTAAACAATCCACGTCAATTTTCTGGGACGGGGCCAGAAGACGTCGGAGCTGGGCACGCCGCCCGCTAGAGCTTGGCAGAGACGACATGCGTACGAACATTCTCCATCGACAGCCATCATGTCACCGAAGTAAGACTACGACCAGTCTGCGCGCGAGTTCCAAAATGGAGGGATTCTTTGAAAAGGGCGGGTCCTTAATGCGGGCTCTGATGGCGAAGATGTACGTCCCATTTTCTCACGAAACAGCAGAGACTAATCGACAATAGGCCTCAGATCACTCTACCAGACGCCACGGTGCACGCCATGTACGCTTTGGACGACGGCGCGTATGCTGCAGCAATGGAAGACGCCGAGGAAGAATTGACAGTAACAGTCCGGACGCTCGGCTACATGAACGAAGTAATATTCAGCACCAGCACCCAGGCCGACGAGATAAGACGGCATCTGGACGTCTACACTAAAGCGGCCAACGCGGTACTATACCTGTTCCGCCCACAGCGCCACCCCAGATCAGAAATGCGTCGGCTCTTTCAGCGGGTCTCAAACCCACACGGGGATCGGCTTTTCGCACTACTTGAAATCACAGAAGAAGTGGAACAGATCGTGCGATACATTGTGGAGGTTTTCAAGACCATCCGAATGTTGTTGACATTCAGGCTAAGTCAATGCGAGGAAATGCCTGCGGAGGAAAAGGAAAGACGGCGATTCAAACTTCAACTACATGAGCGGGGAATGCATGACTGGTCATCAACCTGCTCATATCCGACATCTTCGGAAGCAGTAAATGCACTGTACCTGGCTCGCCGCCTAGATGAGAGATTCAGACTCAAGAAAGGGGGTCCAGAAAGCAGCAGCAACCATTCAGAACTTCGGCTTTGCTGAACAGTGGCGCAAACAAAAGAAACGGGACCCTCTGCGAAGTTCGGGAGGAAGCAAGTCCGCAACTCCATTGAAGATGTCATCGCCGTGCGGAATCTCGGGGTCGAATTCATCAAGACGCTGTATGAGCTCATGGAGAACATCCATCAGATGAAGTGGAGGACTTGTTAATGATTGCGGCGTGCGCATTCAAACGTCAAGTCTCACATGAGATCTTCTTGTACTCGGCGGGCGCCAGACACAATCTCCACACATTCAATAACGTACGGTGTTGCATGGCAGTGTTGGATGATTCCACGGCGGCCGCCTGGGCCGCCCCCTTTTCCAAAGCCTTGGCTATCGAAACCCGCCGACAAGAGCTTCGCCAACAGGCCAACATGAACTCCACCTTCTACACGCTACACCAGGCTTTCGAGGTCATCCGCACCAATGGCAAACTAGCACGACACGCTCTCGCTTTTCCATATGTCGACGGCTCTCCACAAGACGCCGCTCTTGCCCTCCACAACATGATAAAACTTTTCAGCTGCCTGGACCAGCAGAATGTGTATAAGTTGATTCATACCATACAATCCAATACTAATGCCATCTTAGCTTTCTCCGACATGCCGCCGAACGATAAGAAAGCCGCCGCCAAGGTCTGCACCATCCGCAGCCAGAAGCTAGGCGGAAAGCGTTTCGCAGCACACGCTCTCGGTGTGGAGGATGCTGTTGGGGCTGTGAAGGCCGCGCTGGCGTTGTTGCAGTTGAAGATGTAAGCAAAGGATGGGTGTTGAGGAGAGTGTGATCAACATTCGGGGTACATCTTCTGTGCGCGCTCCCTGCATACATACAGGATCAATCCTTGTGGGTACTGGCCGCGTGCAAAACTTCTACAACATTCTCAACACTACCTTCACCAGCAGGCGCGCGCATCGGGTGGCCAAAGAGTTTCCTGCCCTTCGCTCCATCAGGAACAATCCTTTTCTGGAGGCCAGCTCCGATTCCCTAGCGCTTCAACGTCCTCCCTCCTCATGCTTCGGTGTCTCTCTGCCGTCTCGCGGTGCTGATGTTTCTTGGTCCCCGTACACAAGCTCCACCGCAAGCGCAGTCCCAAGACCGATTGAAGATGTGGAAGAAGCCACCATGCCACCTATGCCCCCGGTATGAATACTTAGACCGCTTTCTCCTTCTGCGGTCACGCCGACCGCCTGTCCGAAGCAGTGCTCGCTGAGCTCCTCTATCACCAGCTCTTCGATTAGGCCGGCGTATGGCAGAATGAAATGCACTATTCGGTCTTCGGCAATCCATCGCGCTTCTGTCCGAGGGAGGAGAGGAGAGTCTCGTGAAGTAGCAGGCCGACTATCCCCAAGATCTGCGCTGCAAGTTTGCGATTGACCGCCGCCAGATATAATATATCCAGTCAGCTACAGCGCTGTGCTCTTCGGTGAGACTTCCCACGTACTCGTCGATATGAGAAGTGGGAGAAGAATCGGAATGTTGGTAAGGGCAGTGATGATATTGCGACTGCTCCCTGGCACTTCGGGACACACACAAACATATGCCATCATCATTCTTTGAGAAGCAAGTGCCGCAACAGTCTCGTGGACATTCGGATCGTGGACGTGTGCATCCTCATCCGCCTGGGGGCGCGGAGCAGTGAGTGGTCCTCGATTGGTTGGTAATGTTGGTTTGCATTAGGTGTTTTGGGGGTATCAATCTGGTATGACCCGAATTATTGTGGCAACAGTATTGAGGGGTTGTTGGGATAAGCTGAGGTAGCAGTCGTGCTATTGGAAATTGTAGTCTTGCAACGCCTCAACGCTCAACTCCATCAAGAAAAATTCTCGGTGCGGGAGACGGCAACGCTGGAAGCATGGTTCAGCGATGGACGACGTCGGAGCTTCTCTAGATTCATGCATATCCGCTTCATCTCAGTCCTCACACTGCTACGCAGATCATAGATTAGGTATTAGCCTGAATTGTCGGCGTTTGGATCGAAGTGGATGACCTTGAAGTGGATACGAAGGGACGACAGATGGGCCACATCATGGACCGAGCCATGAATGCATGGCCGTATTTCTCCAAGCTTCAGAGTTGAAGAGTCTTCGGGCACTTACGCCGATTTGGCTTTGGCGACGGATGTGGAAGTGTCGATGATCGGGTGGTTGAGACTGTTTTGGTTTCGGGAGTCCGTGATGAGCGCGATGATGAGCTTCAGATCAGGATCGACTGCCGTCTGTTTCTGTATCTGATCAATGAAGCGCAGAGGAAGAGTTGTGTTTGAGGCGGTCTCGTGTTGCCTCGCTGTTCGGTGCGATGAAGCCTCGAATGCGGCGGCGCCCTTGGTGCTTTTGGGAGCCGGTTCGATCACGGCTATCTTGGACATGTACCCATGGAATAGAATTGAAGATAATCTGGGATGTCATGGCGGAATTGATCCTCTCTTTTCTGCCGCAAGAGAATACATTGCATGTTTCACGATTCATTCACTCGATTCACGTCGGCATGTGAAAGCGGGGACGGACAAAGCCCCGGCCGAACAAATCCCGGCGAAGCGAGCGACCTCTCCCACAAGCACCGATTGCAAAACATTCCTTCATCCCATCACTCCCAGCTACCAGCCTGTCCAGAGTTCCTCGGCGTCATCTCCCGCTCCTTCGAAACTCCCGAATCGACTTCTTGACCCGACTCTGCGGCAATGCCGCACACTCCCATCCCCCCGCCAACACCCCACATCATGCCGAATTCGCCGACCCTCGAGATGCAGTCGCCTTCACCCGAAAGCCACCAGAAGACTCCCAGGAAGCACGCTGATCCTGCTACTCACTTCAAGATCACGGCCGCCGACATGGGAAAGAAGCACTTCGTCCTGCCGCTCGCCTTCGCCGTCCTCGGTCTGTTGTACTCTTATCTCTTCGAAAGCAGAATCGGGCGCTACGTCGGCATTTCTGGGGCTAGCTTTCTGGCTGGCCAAGTCTATATGGTCTTCCTTCCGAGGCTACCTTCTCCCAAGCAACTGCAAACCGTCGCAAGGACTTGGGCTCGGGAGCATAGGATTCTGATGGTGGTTCTGACATTTCTTGCCATCATCGCGGCTCTTCTGTGGCTCTTGTTCGAGATTGATACACGAGACAACCTGCTGAAAGCTATTTTGCCTGGGGTGGTTCTGCTGGGGTCGCTCTCGCTATTTGGTTGTCTTCTCGCCAGCATCAGTCGAGAGCTTCGAAGCAAGCCAACACCCGCCGCCGTCCGACCGCCTTCGCCTTCTGCCGCCTCCAACTCCCTCGGCGCAGAAACACCTGCGATACAATTTCAGGACGTCCCTCGGCCGTATCTTCAAGAGTCCCAACAAGAGGAGAACGGTGACAACTTCCTTCGGCGTCATGAAGTCCCGGAAGACGATAGCACGCAAGTTGAAGGAGCGGTCGCCGAGGTCATCGATGTTCAGCAGCGTAGCCTTGTGATTGATCTTGGAGATACCAGCGACGAGAATGAAGAAGATGAGGCAGCCCTGGCGACGAATACCAATGCACAAAACTCTCGAATTGGTCTCTTGGTCAACGTCGAAGACAAGACGATCAAAGACGTGCGAGAAGTGGCGCCTGAACTGGAAGCTGAAGTTCTGGCAATGATCGACGAATGGGAGGAACTTGCTCCAGCAAAGCATCGAAGCAGACCTCTGCGAGACATTTTCCCATCGGTCCAGTGCGCGGATCGCCGGGTCCGACAAGATCAGTCTTACTGGCTGAAGAATGATGACGGCACATTGAACGACTGGTATGCTTGCCGGGTGTGTAGTGGCAAGAACCACCTTTGTCTCATTGGGCGGGACAAGGAGAAGATTGGCGACTTCGACTGGGTGGTTCGGCCTTTGGCGCCGCTTGTTCGGAAGCAGGATGCCACGCCATCACAGAGGGACTTCTATGCCCGGGGCGAGAATGCTGATCTGACGCTCGAGGAGAAGAAACGCTTTGGGAAGAAGGAAGGAAGAGGAGTTGCGGTAGGACGACCTTCGACGAGAGCATCCGAGGCTTAGGATTTTTTCTATTTAGGAGGAATGCTTAAGCGTTTGTTCGGGAGTGTATTGGGATCTCGAAGCTTGGTAATGGGAAAGTCAGCGGCTGGCTGTCTATGGCATTCTTAGCTTCGTTCTCACCTTTCACCACGCTGGGCATTGGGGTGAACCTTTCCCTAGAACAATCTTCCCACGGCATTTTGACTTTGCTAAGCTTTGCTCGCTGCACAAAAGCTGCATCTGTATTCCAACAGCGTCTTCGTTCCCAAACGTTCCATGCATTCAATGCTTGTCTTCCGAAGAAATCGAACCAGTTCCTTACCAGAGATGACAGACTGGGACAACAAAGTCAAGATCTCCGGATGTTCACTAGACTTCAAGACTCCGAGATTGTTTTGATTTCAACCTGTGCCCGTTCTAACGGCAGAACTTCGAGCTTCATCTGGGGATACCGGGCCAAAGCCTAATATACTATCACTGACAGCTCAAACGATATCACGCAGACCATAGGGACAACTTTCTCGAACTATCCGATACTGGATGTTGAAAGGCAGCTAGCCGAGTCTTCTCGTCGGGCGTGGGCCGGATGATCCCCAAACATAGCCTGCCGACCAAGCTCTGCAATGCATGCTCAACGGCTTGAAGACTGAGTATCGATGACTGAGACCGTACCTGGAGTGGCGGGGCACCTACTGGACAGAACAGCGTTGTGGCGAATGTTGTCCCCTAGAATCCCATGGTGAGCTGCAGTCTCACTGTACGAATGGGTCTTCCCAGCTCTGGCGCCTTTCTCAGTGTATTATTGTATCTCAGCATCGCTCGAGTGAGGACACCAAGCGCCAAACATCGATTCAGTTCTTTCTGCAGCGCTCATTTGGGATCACGAGCTTGTCACTTCGTTCTTAGCGCTATATTAGGTCGTTGGACTTCTGCTCTTCTTGTTGGAACGAGCTCCAACTATGAAAACCTCATACTCGCAGTTGCAGTGATCCAAAAGACTATTCTCGATAACGCACGATATGCTCACTAGCTGCGAGACTTTCAACGAGTCAAGTCCGAGTATGTTGCCATCGAAGTGAGGACTAAAGTGGGCAGTCTTTAGATCAATTCTCACCTAGATCGTCCTGTCATGTGCGCAAAGATGGAGCTGTACTTAAGAGGAGTACTTTCTGCCTCACAGCTCTCTTCCACACCGTTTTCAACAGCAAACCATACCTCAAATCAGCAGCAATGTTCCCACTCCACTTCGACACCGGCGACATTGTCTGGATACCCAGATGCATGCCCATCCGTCGTTCAACCCTCCGAGCCCAAGGAAAGATCGATTCCGGTGGATCTAAACACCCGGCGGTGGTCGTCGCACGACCCTCACCCTCCAACTACATCACCTTTTCCATCTCCAGCCACACGAAGGCCTGCCAGGGCAAATCCAGCGCACTGCGTCACGCTGAAGGAGAAATGGAGAAGTGCAGTCTCGAGGTGGATGGCGTCTTCCTTCGTTTGCGTGGGCGCTTCGAGAGATTCTTTCAACATATCTCACAATGGCAGCTGGAGGCTGACCAGGCTCACGATCTTGCCGGAATAGAAGAGTCCAATGAAGGAGAGTTACACCCAGTATACTGCCTTCATCTACGCGGAGCGACTTTTAGACAAGCAGAGCAGCCTCACCCTGTGGACAGACGGTGCGAAGAATCTTGGAGCGGACGATACACACTGAGCTTGGTGAGGTGGCGGAGGAGGATCCGACGGTGTGTCTTCGTGCGTTTGTCCTGTTCGTCTTCAAAGAAGACTTTGCCTTTCGTGATCGCTACTTTTCGAGCTTTTCTCCAATCTTGCACTTCTTCGCCCAAAGCAGCCAACAATGATATCGCCCGCCAAACAGACTCGCCGGCACAGCGCATCCGCGCCCAACCCAACCACATCTCGCTCTCCTTCCGACGTCACCGCCACGGCCGAGAACTCTCCCACAACTTTTCAACAACAGCCGCCGATCATGCTCCCATCGTCTGTTAGGGAGACCCGCTCGCGCAGCAGCTCCCACAGTCATATCCGGATCCTCTGGTCTCATCGCCGCCACCGTCAACCCTCCCGTCTTTCGCTTCCTCCACCTGGCGATCGAATTGCGCAACCCAATCCACAAATTCGCTCTTCCGGTGGCCAAGAATCTACTCGCTCGACCCGATCCTCTGACTCGAGTCTGTCGCCAATTTCGGTATGAGTTCATTGGCCTCCGGTTTGGAGCCTGTTCGAACATCGTTCAGATAGACGCCGGTGGCCGTCATTCTCTCATGATCGCCGGAGGAAAGGTGGAGACATTCTTCGAGCAGCTCCCCCACCGTCCTTACGCCACAGCTGTCCGCGACGTCCGAGTCTGCATCAAGAACTGGGATCTCCAAGTCCACCACAGAGAGCCAATGGATGCGGAGACCGTTCCCAAGTGAGTGGAAGTATTTTCCAACTGCCAGGTTCTTGCACATGGTGTCGGAAGCAAGCCGCTCTGTACCTTGTACTGGATCCGCCCCACGATAGCATCCTCCCCGAGAAACCTGGTCAGATATGCCTGCGAAGTTCAAACCCTGCCTCGCCCTGTCGTGATCTGTTTGCTCGAGGAGATGTGGAGCTCCATCGGCGTACGCCAGCAGAAAGTTACGCTTGCAGCCTGCAACGCCGTACTCGCGGCCGATTTTCACCTTGTGGAGTATTTCCGCAAGTTCGATACCTGGGAAGTCGAGAACCGGTTCATGGGCCATGTTGAGCCTCGTGAAGAGCAAGAGCCGGACGGTGATCTCCTTCTTCCTCATGTGGCCAGATGTATTCAACCAAAAATCGCTTTCGAGGGACGTCTTGATCGAACATGCTTGTCCATCCGGTCGTCAAGTCTGCACCCCAGTGGCAGATCAAGCTTCGAGTGAGAATTACCTGCGTCTGGCGTGAGCTTCCTCTGCTGCCGCTGCTTCTCTCGGTATCGAAGGCCCAAGCTATGAAGCCAATTGATCCAATCTATACAAGGTCGAAGTTACCAACATCTTTGGTCGGGGGGGAAGCTTCATCCAAAAGTGCGCTCGCTCGAGCTTGACCTCTGCCTTTACCTCTGCAGGCTCGCTAAGCTTTGCACGAAATCTCTGCTTACTTGATTCAAGTAAGGCAGTATCCAGTTCCATGAGGTTCTGCCATAGCTTGTCCCAGACCACTTATTTGCTTGTAGTTAGTCACCGCTCTTCAAAACCTTACCGCTGGCGCCGTATGTTCACCTCATCCTCACGCCCTCGTTAAAGTAATGCATGTATGAGAAAGGAGGGCGAGGAGTTCACGGGCGATAGCAGGCTTGGTGAATGGGATGCTGTCGTTTCGGCAGAAGAGGTGCAGGGTCGTCTCGAGGATCTCAAGCGCGTGGATGTACTGCAAGATGCAGTTGATCGATCTGTTCAAGTTCTCGATGCTGAGGAGGAAGACGTCGGTAGTGTGCCCGCGTGTGGTGCGGAACCAGCTCATGATGTGGAGGACTAGGGTGTTGCTGTCGTGGCGAAACGGAAGACAGCACTTTTCGACGAACTTCAGGGCATGGTCGTACGGTGGAAAGTTGAGCTCGACGTTGTATGGGAGCTGGTCAATCATAACGTAGTGGATGCCTTCCAATGTTAGCTGGGAACCCACTTGTCTTTGATGGTTTTACTCACGCTTGACAAACTCGAGCTCGATAGGGTTCAGGTACAGTTTGGGGCTGGCGAGAGAGAGGGAGAGGATATCGTGAACCTCGATGGTGATGGATCTTGGATGTGCCACGTTGAAACTTTTGGCTTGGCGTCTAAGAGGTTGAGGGAGAGCGGGTGGTGAGGGTGTCGTAGGCAAGCGTTGTGTGGCGGTGTTTGACGGACGTTGGGTGGTGGTTAAAGAACGTAGGAGAAGAGAGGTTCTTGAGCCCTTGTGGGTTTTGCGGAAGGGCTTCCGCTCAGCGATTTGGAGTCCAAGATCGCGCAATTTTCAGGGGCTGGAGATGCTGGAGATGCCCAGACCAAACGTGCAGGAAATGCCAAGGTCGTCAAAAGGAGAACACTCCATATTGCTCATACTCGTCGTCGTTCTTTCCAACCTACAAAGACAGGTGTTAATGCAAAACATCTTCTCCAACCTCCGCGAGCCGTCCTGCGGCAACCAAATGCATAGACAGCACAAAGTAAGATCATGAAAGAACAAAAGCAAATCCTCCCACTCCTACATCAAGCCGAAAGGTACCGATGGCGATCTGCCCATCCGTGGAAGTCTGTGCGGCCCTTGCGCTTGACCATGGTATTGCGAATCGCCATGCGAACGATTGGGCCGTCTTCGGAAAGAGCAGAATCGACACGGGTGCAAAGCTTGATGTCCATCGCCATCATGAGCGGGATGAGAGATGGGAGTGCAATGCCGCGCGGCACTCCCAGTCGAATGAGCAAGTCGAGGTGATGGACGATATCGATCAGCCGGATGCCATGGGGACTCTAGACCGCCACTTGACGCGTTTGGAGGTGGCCGCCGTCCACGTCCGTTACCCATTCGCCGTCGTCGGACTTGAAAACGAACTTGTAGGTGACGTCGAAGGTCATCTGCGCCTGGGGTGGGTTGACTAGGAACAAGGTCGCAAGCCAGTTCACAGATGAGTGGTGTAAGAGGTCGTTGAGTGTGAAAGAGAGCTCTGTACACAGCGTTCTCATGAATCGTGCATTGGCAATTGGATGCAGGCGTATGACAGTCGCGGCGTAACCCTGCAACGTGTTGTGGTTGTAGGGTAAGTACAACTCGTTGATGGAGTCGGAATCGGAGTCGGAGTCGGTGCGGAAAATGGGATACTGATGTCCTCCGTTGTTTCGCCAGAGAACGACAGCGTCGATAGGGTATGGCTCGTCGTTGAGGCCTTGACGGATCGTACGAAATTCGTTCATGGCTTGAGCGGATGTCTGGTTCACGCTGGTGACGATCATGAGGTCCCGAACGCAGTCGGAGTGACTGGCGATATTGCCAAAAAGCTCGCTGATGTTGGAGACCCTGTTGGCTGCGGACTCCTTAGGCTTCTCAACCTCTTGCTACTGTTCAAGCTTGGGGTAGACGAGAATATATATCCAGCGCCCTTTTGCGAGTCTGAACGACAAGGTCAGTGAATCAGTTCGTCTCTTTATCCCATGCGTTCATGACTTACGGCGGAATTGAAAGTAGTAAGCTACACCGAGCAAAAGCGCGATGAGAGGCATGATAGCTTCGCGAGGAGCCACGATGAGAGCGGTCGAGTAAGCGACGAAGAGCAGAGTCCCGGTTGGTCGACAGATCCAACTCCGTGGTTTCAGGCCTAAGCGTAGGGTGAGCGCAGGGTTTGTCGTGGAAGGAATCAATCTGAACTCACCTCAAGAGATCGCATAGTAACAACAAAAGCAGAAGCTTGAGGGAGTGGCCAGGTGGTCGGCCGGGGAGAGCTGTAAGTAGAAGCCGACGTCGTACGCGACCTGTGCTCCAGTGGCGACGCATAGCATCATGTAACTGAAATTCGCGACGATCGCGTCCAACAGATCATAGTCAAGCATGGCGAAGTGGAAGAGGAGACCAAAGACGGCGATGCGCACGAGGGCGGAGATCGCGACAACTGAGGCGGCGCGAAAGGCAGAGGAAGCTAGATCGTCTATGGTGTAGAGGAGGAATGGTATCTTCGGTATTAAGAGATTGGTGATGGAGGTTTGCAGGCGGTTTGGAAGAAAGAATAGCGGTAGTGCGGCGAAGAAAAGTTATAGTTAGTGCGACAATGCATATCAAGTGAAGGCACACTAAGACTGTGGTCCTTTGGCAACATGCCCTCCATAACTGCCATGCCCGCAAGGCGTGCAATCGTGATCTGTGGTCGGCGAAGACAAATAATGCACCTAATGTAGTAGAAGGCGGTATTGGTATTGACAGGGACCTTCTCATTCGGCAGGAGGAACACCACAGGTCGGGCAAAGCGCAGCTCCTTCGTAGAGACTCTCTGTTGCGAGGTAGCCATCGATGGAATGCCAAACCGGTCTTTCTTTGGGTGGATTGGAAGAGGATTGAACCTTCCTTGTTGTGTCAGACCCAGACCGGTGCCCTCCGTCCATCCCCATTTCTTGACCATTTTCTGAACTCCGGTGGATGGGATATATCGCTCCAGGACATTGCTTGGTCGAGTTGGCGTCTGGTACAAAAGCACCGGAGGAGCAGTTGTCTGGAAGTTTCCGATAGGAGGCGTGGGTTTCGCATCTAGTGGCACCTCGGAAACCGTGCCTCTCGAGGACACAAAGCGGATTGGCATAGCTGTCGCGAGATTAGTAGCGATCGCGTCGTTCCAGTCGGGCGTGTTGGGCATTGCTCGTCCTCGAGCCTCTAACCACTCTTCCGCAGCCATGTTTCGACATTGCTCGTGTCGTTTTTGTAGACTTGACGGACGTCTGCCAACTGCACGGACTATCGCCCGGATCGTTGCTGCCTCAGGCGCTCGGATTTTCCGGCATGTGAAAGAGCTTGGCGGTAAAGAACCTAGTCTCTCTCATTCGATCACGATTGAAGCAACACCTCTGAGAATTTAGGCTACAAGACATAACCTCATTTTTCATTGCTTGAAGGCGTTGGGAGAAGGCTTATCTCATCGCTTTACTAGGAGAGCCAGTCTGATTCGTACAGGCCCGTAAAGACCGGCAACGCACCACTACAGATCAAAACAGCGGGAAGAAGCAGCAGCAGGACCGGCCACGGAGACCATCTCCGAACAGATATCCCCCTTGTGGTGTTTCACCAACGCATACTCCACCCAACACCACATTTGCCTCTGCACCTCCCGACGCACTACCTCCGGTATCTCTTGTCCTCATTAACTCCTGCTCAACAGGCTTCCTCCATGGCTTGTGCTAGCCACCCCATGTCTTCTTTCAGTACGACTTCTTCGTCCTCCTTTTCCTTATCACCAAGCCCAAACCGACAGATCGTATCGTATCTCCCCACCAACACTTTCGCTAGTTCTCTCATTCCTTCTTCACGAAACGGCAAGGCGGCCGCCTTGCGACCACCCCCGGCGTTTAGCATACATTGCTCTCTAGAAGTGCCACCGCGGTTGACGGGCATAAGGGCGATGCTGTCTCTAAGCTGCTTGAACCCGAGGCAGGTGGTGCGTAGCAACTTTCGGCGCTCGCATGTGTTCGTCTCTTCCTTCAGTGCTGTTATTTTATTAGCTCCATGCTTGATTTTGACCAAGCCTCCGGGGCCCTTACCATCTTCGATCGAGGGAGCCAGTCTGCTGATGTTGACGATCCCCTTGTAGATGTCACTGCCCCTCTCGTAGAAAGTCTCTTGTGGTTTCTTATGCATGTGAGCAAGCATCTTGCTGCACACTCCGATGCACTTCACGAGGTTCTCGTCCGGTGCAAGCTTGTTGAACGTGATCTTGAGGTTAATAAGCTCTACCCACCATAGGAGAGAGCGGCTAACTCGTGGCGCCATGATGGTCGATGATTCTTTTGATGATAGTAGCCGAACCTTCACGTTCAGATGGCCGTGCGGGGCCCCGTCTGATAGCAGTTGTGGGATCTGCCAGTGACTTGCACCCTTAGTTGTAAGCGTGCGATTTGTGCAATTGCCTGTGGACAATCTTGGATAGAAGAGGTGAGAGTTGGTGTCGAGCCCATTCGCTTCATCTGCCGCTGGTTGATGTTACGACGAACAAGGAAGGGGCGAGTTCGAAGTTCTTATACTCGGCCCGTCGGCTTGCGCAAGATGCCCTTGCTGTGGATGTTTCGTTCACCCATGGCTATGTCTGTCACTTCAGCGTGCAGACTGCTGCCGGAGATTGCGTAATTGGTCCTCGCAAGTTTTGAGCATCACTTCTCCATTTATGTCTTCTCATCTTCCACGCTGAGCGTCTTTGGGTCAACTTGGCCATCATCGCCATTCCTTCCTCCAAAATCGACTCATCCACCAAGCGCCCCTCTGGCCCGAAGCCGAGCTGCGTACAGACATCCTTTCTCCTGTAGGATCTTCCCCCACCAAGCCATCCCCTCTTCCCGCGGTGCAAGTGTAGCTGATTTGCGGCCTCCTGGTCGTCGCTTGATCATACTCTGGGCTTGGCCGCCTTGATGCTTCGGGATCAACTTGATACTCACGTTGAGCTAATTGAACGCCAGACAGATGACGCGCAGAATCTCCTTCTTCTCCTCCTTGATCCTCGTGGTGTTTGTCAGGCCTGTACTACTGTCAGTCGCGATCAGCTCCTCTGCAAGTGTTGGCTTACACTCTTCCATCGCGCGCGCGAGGCTGGACACGTTCTCCACTGTCTTAAACAGGAACTCCCCGAGCTTCTCATACCATGCCCGCTGTGGGAGCCGCCTCATCTGGAGCAGAATCATGCTGCAAGCGCGAATACTCTTTACGTTGTCGCCCTTCTTGCTGGCGTCGTTGAACACCTTTTGGAAGTGGTACAGTCCTACAAGCCATAACGCACAAGGAGCCAGTGGTGATGGCATGTCGTCGTTTGGGTTGTGTTCGGGCGTTGGGGGGGATCGTCTGGCTCTTCATGGAGGGCGGTGGATGGTGCGTTGCACCTAGATGTTCGTGGAGATAATTGGTATGTGGCACTTGGTTCTAGTCTGCTTCAGCTTGGCAGTGTTTGCGATGCGCAGGACTCCGCTGTCAATGCTCTTGGTGAGCATGTTCTCGAGAAGTGTATGCTTGGATGGCTGGGGTCTAGCAGGTGGGTGACAGGACTCACGAGGGTTGAGCGTCTGGCCGATGGAGATCAAGTGCTTATTGAGAAAAGAGCGAAGGTGAGGTTTGCTGCGCTTTCCAGGCGTAGAAGAAGCTCCGTGAAGACCAGGTGAGTCATCGCCTTCAACATTCTCCAATCCATCTCTGACATCGAAGGTGGATCTGTGCTGCTCGTAAAAGGTCTGGCATGTCATCGGAATGCAATCTGCGCAGAGAGCGGCTTTCCACTATGAATGATGTGCGTATACTTACGCTACATGAGAGCCAAATCACTAGGTGCTTGTGCGATGTGACCACGAGTCTCCGACTGCCACAGCGCCATGCCGTCTTTTGGGTGTGTCGTGCCTTGGAAGCAGATGAATCCCGCTGCAACTTCCTTAATGATGAATGCTGGATGTTTGACTTTGCTGCAACAGCCACCTTTAGGCAAAACTCTTCTGATGTGAGGCAGTAGCTTGTCCTGCAGGGCGTCTTGGGCGCGATAAGCGGTTGAGGCGCTAACAGGAGAAGGCCTCTACCTCGGTTTTGGCGCACACGAGCGCAAATGTTGTGCAGATGTGCTCGGTGGGAAGCGCGCGGCCGGTCGACAGAGTGATGGGATGGTTGTGGTTTGACCACTGATCGCCCACTGGCAGCGCCTCCATGCTGTACTTTGGATGCGTTGTTCCTTGGAAGCAGATGAGTGCCGTTGGCAACACCTTGGTGACGAATACTGGGTGGAAGACGTTGTCGCACGAGCCAACTGTCAAGCGAAACTCTTCTGAAGTCATGCAATGGCTGGTGCTGCATGCAGCGCTCGGCATGATGAGGTCGCCCTCTCGCGGTCGGTATGCACGTGTGACGGTCATGGTCGAGATGTATTGGTGCGTTCTGCTGTATGCTTTCTGTTGTTCGTGATGGTTGGAGAGGAAGAAGAAGAGACAGAGATCAGAGCCAAAATAAATACTTCCAACGGAGCTTTCAGTGAGAGCTGGAGCTTCGAGTGAGAGCTTCATCAGTGAACGAGCACATGCAATTAAGTTTAGTTCCAGGGGATTGGCCGTTACTACAAGGGATCCACCACGCCGTAGACGACAAACACTCCCTCGTCCTTCTTACTTTATACACCCCAAGGCCAAGCAATAAGTATAGTTGTTGCAGGACTTCGCTATCCTCCTGTGCGCACAGCTCCCCCTAAAATCCCAGGCTCTCCATACTTGAGGCTTCATTTTCGAGACCGATCACATGTCAATCACGCCATTCTCAGCCTGATTCACTTTTCGCGCCGAGATCCGAACAGGCAGCAGCCTTGGCGCGCACGAGGCGGTGAGCACACTCTTGCTTTCACCTCGCAGATCTCGACCTCTGTCTCGGCCACAGCAATTGCATCAACACACACAACAACATCGAATTCGAGAATACCATCACCATCACCATCATGGCCGCCAAGAACTTACTCGACTTGCCCGCCGAACTCCGTAACATCATCTACGAGCTGGCGCTACGCGAGCGGAAGGGAAACCACGTCAACCCCCGCACGAAGGCGCCAACTACTCTACCAGCCCTCGTCAGGGTGTCTAAGCTCGTCCATAAGGAGAGCTACACTATTTACTACGCCGAAGCGCAGTTCCAGTTCCGCGAGATGGCCGTTCTCCGCACCTGGATCCAGAACCTCCCACAGAAGGCAAGACAGCACGTTCGCAACGTCGTGTTCAGCACCGTCTACGGCACACGCAACCGCCCATCACACCTCAGCGCCCAAGATGCTCTTTCCAGAAGGCAGAAGCAATCCTCACCGAGACCGAAGCCCTTTTTCAGCAGTGCGGCATGAGAAACGCCAACGTTCAGCTCGTCGTCTGGCAGCCCATGTTTCCCGAGCGCAAGTACCAGCATGGCGCCGGCGCCGACGGCAGCAGAAGAGCTTCACCCTTTGAGAGCATTCTCTCCTTCGTGATCCCATACGACTTCGCATTTGACTCCCAGCGTTGATTTCAAAATCGCATGTGAGGCAGCAGACTCAAGCGGCAGCTTGGAGCCACAGCACCGCACGGCTTTCTCACTTCGGAGCCGACTACCATACTCTACGCTGTGATGGGTGGCTCAGTCGCTCTTGGCTCCTTTACGAACTTCTCACACTCCGTCCTGTCTGTCCAGGAACCTCGGCGACTTCTTTTGCAAGATACACCTGCCTCACTCCGATGGCGCTGTCGTGTGGTCCCTCGCCTCCTTCATATCAAGTGGTGGTATCGACTATGGCCGAGAACTCTCGACACTCCATAATCATTCGAGACAGAGTACTCTGTTCATCGAGCGTGAAGCCGTGATTTGAACGTTGGAGGATGGATCGTGCTGGTCTCTCACCCGGAAGAATGTGTCCTCTCACCAACGTGATTGACTTTGTTTGGGCAGCAGCTGCACCAAGTGCTCCTCTCACTGATCTGGTGACAGGCGGCGAATTTCCAGCCAACGGACCTGGCGAAGTTCGAGTTCAAAGTCTTCTTCCATGTGACCCTCTGCGAAAGAGTTGGCATCACGACCTTCGCTCGTCTTGCTGGGATTGACCATGCCGCGCTGGGTGTTTTGCTTCCGCCGCGCAACGTTGGCCTCACGCTCGGCCCAGGTGAAATGTCCTTCGCGGATGTTGAATCGCATCGAAGGGAACATAGAGAAGGCGCCGGGACAGAATCGGAAAAAGCTATCCTTGTTGAATCCCTTGTCCCCAAAGAACCGCTATTCTCCATTCTTCTCAAGCGCGATGCATGCCATTATCATGCCGGCATTGGCGACCCTGTCACTCGGCTGACGGGTCTGGTGCTATCTCGTCAAGGACAGCGGTTCTCGACGTAGTGTAGTCAGAGCGTTTTGTGGGGTTGAGCTCACGGGAGCCTGCGCTTCCTCTATTTCAATAACAGACTCAGACGCGCGAACGTCCACCTTCTGCACCAGCTCCGCGAACTTGGCGGCGATTTCGTTCATGCTTGGTCCAGACGACATGTTGAGGCAGTGGGTGTTAGGAGGATGGTTGGTGACTTGCAACTAAGCCAGGTCCGATGGCTTCAGCTCTGACGATAGTGAGGGTTCGTTTGGATGTTTGGTGGTGACTTGCACCGGTTCTGGGCCTGCGGATGATGCTTGCGATGGTGTTGTCTGGCACCGGGAGCGCTGGGGCAGGCTCGAAGATGAAGAAGTCCGTTGTGAGTTGGTTGTGGTTGTGGTGCGTTGCACCTTGATGCGGGCGGTCGAGCGGTCTAGTTCGTCGAGCGTGGCGGCCGCCGTGGGTCTGCAAGTTGACGAGTAATGTCTCAGAGAAGAGGGCGTGAAGGAATTGGAACTCGCTGACACACGAAGAGAGGCGTGTGCATGCGTGTGTTTGCGGTAGTGGTGGTGTACTGAGCGCCGCGAACAATGGCAGGAGCGATGGATTCGCAGCGCCAAGTCCCTCGCGAAGGCAGGTACGCGGGCAGATTTCGGCTGTTGTCTGCGACGCCACATCTCACCTCACTTGCTCATCCCACCTCCTCGAACACATCACCAACGACTATCCGCCCACTACTGCCTCGTCGACGTCCAGCTACCGTCCATCCTCGCAAAACGACAGCATGGCAGACCCAGCGACACCTGAAGCTGCCCTTCATAAAGAGATTCTGGTGTCTCTCTTCCCGTCAATTCAACACCTAGAAAAATCTCGCCAGCTGCTGTTGCTGCATGGCCCTCTGCCAGCTGGATGGTACTGTGCTGTAAGCTCTTCCTCCTAACTTTCCACCACAGAGCCCTGCTGACGACCACAGGCTGTATCCGACACCGAACAGGACGTTGTATTCATTGGCCCTGATTCTATTCCCATCCAAGAGCACCCGCTGTCGTATGCCTCTTCCAATGCGGCGCACAAGCTCGCAACCTCTCCTCGACATTCTCCTCAGCAGGTAGTACATGCATAACTCCTTCGAGAGACGTTTCGCATCGACTGACAATGCTCTAGCAACCCGGCGTCTTGCATCCTCCCCCCTATCAAGATGGCGACTGGACCTGGACGCCGGTCCGCGATATCTGTGACGCGATCGTCCAGTCTACCCCTTCGGGGGATACGCGATCCCCTGTTTATGCGTCGAGCAACCAAGACTTGACTTCGCTTCCTGAGATCTCTCAACAGTTCCAAGGCACCTCGAACAGCAACCTGCCAACCGCTATGTACCATCCATCAAACCGTCCAGGAGGAAACGCCAAAGTCGTGCCTCTTCCTACGGAAGAAGTTGGGGCAGCTTTTGCCCAGCGTCTAGGCTTGAGTCTGGTGGTCGTGGAGTTCAGTGTGGCCGACCTGTCTGCTCTCTTCTCGTCCAGAACCATGGGAAACAACATCACCTGCAGATGGAGCATGGGTACTGGGTACGAGCTCCGCCCTCTAGTGTACATTGGCTACGGGCTTGGACAGTGGTTCTCTTTGTCGCCGATTGCCACTCCAACGAAAGCCCTTCAACTGGACAACTGGTAAGTTCTCGGAGCCTACCATTCACCTGCACATACTAACCTGACTTTAGCTCGGATTGGGATAAGATGCTCGCTTATCTTCGTGGTCGAGGCATCGATGGACATGCGCGATTCCCGTTCAGTAGAAACGCCTTGATCATTGTGGCCGTCAAGTTGCAGCGACTTATTCGTCTGGGATTCTTCTTCCAGGACGAAGATCTCGATGAGTTGGCTTGCCGGTTACCTTCGATCCTGGCAAAGAACATTGGCGACATGCATTCCCTCACCACATGGAAGCCAAGTGCCGATCCTCGTTTTGGAACACCAGTCCTCACATTCGAGAGGATTACAACGGCGATCGTCTGCAGCCCGGAATGGCTCCACAAAGCCTTTGCCAATCTCTTCGACTCTTGTATTCCTGCATACAGCAAGTGCGGTTTGGACGACAGCGCTGTATTGGAATCAGCCAAGGAGGACATCCGGAAGCTGTCGCCAGATCTCTCGTGTTACAGGGAGCGATAGGATCCCGTTAGCAAGGCTTATGTCCTTCCCTCGCTTACCGACCCCTCGAACGCTCTAGCTATCTCCGACTAGTATATGCCCTGCTACTTACTAGACCTTAAAGTATACTCTACTATCGTAGGAGCTCCTACTACTAGCCCTAGGAACAGCCGCGATACACCTTACTCGATAGACAATACTCTTCTATATACCGTAGCCGTCTATTACCCTACTCTATTATTAGAGCCGCTAACCTAGGCTATAAAGGATTAGCTACCTAGTTAGGTATAGGAACCGCTAGTCTTCCGCGAGAGTAAGTCCGTCCACGTTATTAAACTACTAGCTAAAGCTATTAAGGTCGACTAGCGCCTATATTCTTTACTCGTTCCCTTATACCCTTATAAAAGGAACTAAAACATATAGACTATTCGCGAGTTAACGAGATACCGTAGTCTACGTATAGCGGCTAACATATATAGTATATATTTTCTATAGTAAGGTTAGGCTACTGTTAACCCTAGCTCTTACGCTTACTATATCTAGTAACTACTTTTACTAATTAAGTAACGCTCCGACTTTTATATATCTCGACAACTACCTTTTAGAATATATACTCCTAGTAGACCGTAATAATACGCCGAAATAGTATAACTCGACGGGTAGCTTTTTTTCTCGTTTACGCTCTTCCTTTCTACTTATAACTTCTTTAGCGCTCGTCTAGGAGAGACTATTCTACCTTAATTAGTTAGTCCTATAAGAGGTTACTATACTAGAATTATATACTCTAGTACTAGTAGGCTTAGCCTTTACTCGCTAGTTAGCGCTCGAGTCCCTTATCCTTTAGCGCTTAGTAGTAGATTAAATCTACCTTATAATACTCCTATACGCTAAGGTTAAGATTAATAGTATCTCTCTTCCGCTTTAAGCGATTCCTTTACTTATTACCCTAGCCCTATCTAAGTATTATTTAATTATACCTTATAGGGCTCTACTCTATATAATAAGAGTAGTAGTTAGATATATAAGGCCTAGTATTATCGACTAGATATCGGGATATATATTATACTTATCGGAGAAGACGAGGTTACTAAAAGTAGTATCGATAGTCGCTAAAGTAATTAATTCGCTAGCGTAGTAGATAACTTCTACGATAAATTACTTATACTTAAAGCTATATAGTAGATTATTAGGGAGAAGATCGCTAAGCGTAGGATATCCTTCTACTAAGGGACTTATAGTATTTATACCTTTATAGACCTTACTTAGTAAAATTAAGATAAGAAGGTAGATAGACGATATAGTCTTTCCTTCTAGAATCTATTCTTTATTAGTACGTTAGAGGTTAAAAAGCTATTATTATAAAGTAATAAAGCTTAAAATATAGCGAATAGAAACGTAGAAACGCCGCGAGCGGATACTACTACTCGCTACGCTAACTAACTTCTCTTCTCCTCCCTTAACTATCGCTAATATAACTCCGTTAATCTTAATTTCTACTAACTTTAAGATTTAAAATATAGTTAACCGACTCGAGCTCTATTATTACTATACTTTAAGAGTTACGAGACTTCGCGACTATCTTAGAAGCGAACGACTAGTTTACGCGACGAGTAGTAGCCGCGTACTAGACTATTATATATTAGCTATAGACTTATAGTTACTCTTTAACTAGTTACGACTAAGATAAGATAGCGAACCTATTAATCTCTAACCGTATCCTTAAAGTCGTCTAAAAGTACTTTCCTAAGCTATAGGGATATAATAGTCGTTATAGTAGTTATCCCTTAGTATAATAGCTCTTAGAATAGTCGATAAAAGCTAGCTACGGTAAAGTCGTTACTATAGAGGTTCTTATAGAAGTAAATTTATTTAAGGAGGAGGTAAAATTCTTAGAGTCCTTACTACGCGACGACTATTTTAGAGCCTTATACGAGGAAATCGTCGTAATAATACTTAGGAACTATAACTCTATTCTACGAGGGTTCGACTTCGCTTTAGTAGACGACGCTATCTTCTATAATAATACCTTTAAGTAAAGCTAAGGCTACGCTAATCGATTGTTCTAGCTTAGAGATAACTCCTTAATTATATATAATATTAAGATAAGTAGAGAGGGCCTTAGAGAAGGTTTATATTATACTACTTCGGGTAATTAAAAAGCGAATTCTACTTTCTACCTTATGATATATTACCCTAGTATAGTTATTCTTATTCCTATATAAAAGAACGTAGCTATAGATACTTCTACTAAGTAGCCGAAGAAGAGCGATAGTATTTAGAACGCTATAACGTAGTACTTTTAAGCTCGATCCTACTCTTACCTACTACGTAATAAGATTAATAGACCTCTTAGAGGCTTTTAAGAGAATTCGGTAGTTTATTAAAAACGGTACGACCTATATTAACCCCTATACTAGTACCGAGTATACTAAGTAGGACCTCTTTACTATAAATAATATCGAAACTCTCTACCTAAGTTAACTATAGTATAACTTTCTAGCGGATTTAAGAAATCTATTAGATAATAGCCGACTAGTATATTACGCTTAATTTCGTCTCTCGTACTCCTTACCTTATAGACTTTAAATTCGTTAATTAGAATAGTAGATAGGTCTTAGTATAATATAAGATCTATATAGTAATAGAATCTATAATAGAGGAAGGGATCTAGAATATACTAATCGCTTAAACTAATACTCGAGACGGAAAGCCTAAGTACTTCTTTACCGCGTCCTCTATATTCGACTTACTACTTCGAAGGCCCGAAAGCTTAAGTATAATAGAACTTCTAGTTAAAGCCCTAGGAGAGGCGTTCCTAAGGGAAACGAAAGTCTATTATAAGAGCGCTACTATTGCGTTTAATCGACTAGTCTTCTAGGAGATTATTAACGAATATATAAAGAGGTAAGATTATAGATTAAGAATAAATCGTATCTATACTAATATTATCTTTTAAGGGATATAGGGCGCTTATACCCCTTACTCGCCTAGATCTATCTAGAGAATTTTATTTCGTAAAGTATACCTAGATAGAGGACGAGGTCGATATATAGAGTACTAAGGAATTACTACTAATAAGGATCGAATATATCTCTACTAATATTAAGCTTCTTCCCCTCTTTACCTTTACTAATAGAGCTAAGGAGTTTAGTTACGATCTAAAGGTAACGCCTACCTAATATTAATACTAGAGAAATACTTTATATCCTCTATAAGCGACTCTTACTCTTCTCGATACTTTATCGCCTATTACTCTAGATAATAGTAGTTCGAGGAGTCTTTATTCTTCTCTTACTTTAGTTAGCTCTACTAACTTTTAACTACTAACCTAGGATATCGAACCTTATAAGAAAAGATTAACTTTAGAGCTCTATAAGCTACTTACGCTAGGCCCTATAAGTACTATATTTAAAGTTATAGCCCCCTTAGACTATACTAGTCCTTAGGAGAAGCTTATAAATATCTCTAATATATTACTTTCGTATTAGAATATTTAGATATAGGGCTATAGAAAGAGCGTAAGATTATAGGAACGCTTAATTAGTAGTAAGAATTTATCGAGTCCTAGTTAAATAGCTAGGAAGAGTAAGTAAAAGGTAGAAGAGAGCGAAGACGAGAGTAAGGGTTAAGCGCGAGAAGGTAAACGTAATCGTAAGCTCTAGTAGCGTATAATATAGAGGAAATACTCCTTATAGTAATAGATATTAATAAGTTCCCGAAGTAAGGACGTAATTATAGTAGCGTATTATTCTTCTTCTTCCCTCTATAGCGCGCGATTCTCGCCTTAATTAAGTTATTAGCGAAGTTATTATCGCTAAAATATCTAGGCGACTAAAGAAAGTCTCCCTTACGTATAGGTCTATAGGTTTCTAGTAGCGTAGTAATCTATAAAGGTATTATATATTCTCTTATATTTTAACTCGCTCTACCTTATAGCTGCTTAAAATCTACCTAGCGCTTCTATTAGCGCTATAGTAGCTAAGTCTATCTTACTCTCCTATATAGTAGCCTTCTATATACCTCTACTAAACCTACGCTTGACTCGAGCTTATAGTTAAACGCCTAATATCCTTTCTATAAGCCGTCTCGAAGATAGTATTAACGCCTTAATAGATATCTATAACGACTACGCTAAATAAGTCTTCTAGCGCGCTTAGTAAAGGATAGGTACCTTAGGCTATCTATAAGGCTATAGGCCTATACGTATAGCTAAGCGTTATAACTTTAGCTTTATACCTTTCTAGATAGTCCTTCGTATAATAACCTACCTATCTCTCTTACTAGTAACTACGCTAGAGGGTTTTATACCTTCTCTCGTTATTTATTATATTTTATAGCGTTTAAGTAATATTATATAGTCGTTTCGGAGAAAGGAGTTAATAAGGGTATTATTCTAGCGTTTATAGTATTAGAACTAGCTTTCGTCTCGTTTTTATTAGTATAGTATTAGAAATAATAGATATCGATATAGAAGTATTAGAATTAGATATAGCGTATACTATCCTTTTAGTAGTTATCTTAGAGATATATAGATTACCGCCGCTAATAGGCTAATAAGTAGCGATAAATAGGCTAAACCTAGTAAGCTATTAACGGAACTATAGCGAGTACGCCTAGATTAACGCTCCCTATTACTACGCTCTAATAGCGAGCGATATAGCGAAGGAAGAGTCTTATAAGATATTATAGAGAGGTATAACTTTTAGGCTTATCTCCGTAGAAGCTAAGGGTATAATAAACTATAGTAATAGGCCTTTATAGATACTTTTCGATAGTAGGAGGTATAACGATAGTAAGAGTAAGCCGTTATATTACCTCTAATTATATTACCTCTAGTACTATATTAGCTACTTCTAAGCCCTTCGATTATATACGAGGTAGGGTTATCTACTAGCTAGTATCTACTACTCTAGTCGCTAGAGCTATATTATCGATTACTACTACTATTATATAAACGTAACCTAGTACGCTAGCTATTAGCGGCTAAGACTAAGTAGATCTAGGCGCTAGAATTACTCTCTAAGTAGCTAGCTTCGGAGTAAGAGCTAGAGTAGTTATAAGGAGAGCTAGAGTAAGAGCCTAAAATAGACGAGCTAGTTATTATAGCTATTTAGCGTTAGAAAGTAGACCTTAGTAGACTACTACTATTTAGTAGTAAGGTAGATAAGAATAGTAAGCGTTAGTTAGGTTAGTTTAATAGGTAATAATCGCTCGCTAGAGCTACGCTAGTAGACTAGCTAGAAGACTTTAACCTTTAGTTATAAGGCGATATAGCCTAATAGGCTAACCTAAATATATAGGCCTATCTAGCTAACTTAGAGGTAGGGAACTAATCTACTATAGAGACTATTAAGAGGGAGTTCCTATAGAAGTTTCTATTAGGAGTTCTAGAGCTAGAAGATATCTACGTTATAATATAGAAGATTACTAACTTAGTATAAGAGAAAGATAAAGATCTTATAGCTTATACGATATAAGCGTTAACGCTACTACGTAAGACCTAAGCTTAAGATAATATAACTTAAGGTAGATTAGCTACTATAGTTTTAGTTATAACTATTACTTACTAGATAAAGGGGCTTCGTAACGAGGAACTTAAGATTCGTATACCTCTTACTAGCTAGCCTAAGACTCTCTTAGCGGCCTAGTATAGGCTAGCTAGCTAGCTTCTATAGTAAATACTAAGGCTATTAGCGCCTACTTTTAACTTCTAAGCTACGAGTACCTTTATAATTATTACGATACCTACTTTATATATATATATACGACTAGCTTCTTATATATTATATAATATAGATAGATATAGTAAAATCCTATATACTAAACTTCTTCTCTTCTTTTATAGCTTCCTTTAGAAGTACCTCTATATATACGAATACCTCTATATATCCGAACCTACTAATAGAGCTATATTATACCCTCTACTAAGATCTATCGCCTATAACCCCTTATTAGCTCTATTACCTACTTAGCGCGTATAGGTAGGTTAGTCTATAGGCGCTAGGTTATATTTTTAGTAGTTAGTATAAGGGTAGAAGATATATCCGTCTTCTACTAACTTCTAACCTTCGAGTATTCGATAATACGCCCTCGCGATATCGTACTTCGATAGATTCGATATAAGTAAGAGTATTTATAAGAGTAACGCTAGCGTAGCTATATTAAGGGAAGATACGAGATTATAAGAAATATAATATATATAATATTTAGTATATAGGAGCTTTAGTACGAATAACCTAGTAATACGGAATAATAGATATAATAGTTTAGCTATAGAAATAGGCTCGAGTCTATAGTTAGTTAAACGAAATAGGTATAAATAGAATACTAGAGATTATATTATTAGGTAGATATATCTAATAGGCGAAGCTTAAATATATAAATATACGAATCCTAGGAACTACTAGAACTCGGAAGGGTAATATTATACTTTACTACTTAGTAGAAGTAGGTATAGCGGAAACTCTAATAACTACTTCTCGCGAATATAATAACTACTCTTAGTAATACGCTCTCCTTTATTAAAATTAGATACTATCTATAGATAGCCGAGATTACGCCCTAACTTAACTACCTTTAGACTATCGAGATTCTAAACCGCTATAGGATAAGGTATTTAGAAGAGTCGTTCTAGGTAGGAGCTTAGAAAGGGGTAACTACTTATAAGGCTATAATCCCTAGAATAAGGTTTATCTTTCTAGATCGAAGCTACTAACTAAATTGTAGCTACCTAATATAGTAACGGCTATTAGGCCTATATACTTAGGTAAGGGAGTATTAATATACTACCTTACCTCTAGATCTCGCTAAGAAGAACTACTATTAATTAGTACCTTATACTTCTAGTAATAGCGAACTTATTACTAGTACTATATTCGTACTATAACTAGTACTACCCTTATATATTACTTTATACTATATATACCTATATCCTTACTTTCTATTATATACTTACTATTTAAACTATTTAATTTATATCTATCTATCTATATCTATACCCTATTACTATACTTAGCTTAAGGCTATATCTTATTATTACTCTAGTTATAAAACCTTTATAAAAACATTACTTCTATCTATTTTAATTAATAAGAACGCTTTCGTATCTAATTTATATCCCTCGTATTACTAAATAAGTAATAAATCCTTATATTATACTTTTATACCCTACTAGAGTATAAATAATCTACTACTAGGATTCTAACTACTAGCCCCTAGGACTAACTACCTTCTACCGTATACTTTACTAGAGGAAGTAGTTTAAGTAGATCTAAGTTACCTCTTATAAGTAGCTCGCTACTATAAGAGTCTAGGTTAGGAGAAGAGTCTCCTATTAATTAACTATTAAGATAGGAAGATCCTAACGCTAATCCTAAGTTTCGTAATATACTAGTAGATCTTAGTCCTTCTAAGCTAAAGGTATCTACTACTAATAGGTCCTCTAGCTCTAAAGAAGTTAAGACTCCTAGCTTAGAATAGTTACTAACCTAAGTAAGTATAAGTACTACTTCTAAAGTTCCTAGCCTATACTCTTTACTCCTTACCTATAGAAGATCTTATCGTTCCTAGATAGCTACTCCTACTACTAACGCTAATACTAATAATAGTAATAGTAGAGGAAATAGCTAGAGTACTAGATCTTCTACTACCTTAGCTTAGTAAGCTAACCCTTAGGCTATTATTTAATAACTAGCTTTAGTTCTCCCTAACTTATAGCCTAAAATATCTATACTAGGCTTAAGTAAGAATCCTCTCTTCGATAGGAAGAATATCTCTACCTTTATTAATCGTTTTAATAACTTAATTACTAAGTATAACCCTAACTTAACTAATATTAAGAAGTTATCTCGCTTCCGACTAAATACTAATCTACTAACTCGCCCGCGTATTACTCGAGTCCTAGGGTATAAAGATAGGGATTATAAGAAGTTCTATATTAAGGTTACTCGTAAATTTACCTAGACTAATATCTTTATACTCCTTAGAACCTACTAGTACCTAGAATAACTTACTAGTACTAATCGTTTTATAGGGGACGACTTATCTAGCTACTACCGCTAGTTTATTACTATAAGTAAGAAAATCGAGAAGGCGGATATAGAAGATAATTTCTATACTCGCCTATTCCTCTAAGGACTTCCTAATTAGCTATAGCGAAAGCTATATTAGAAGTTTAACCTATACCCCTTACGCGAATATAGCTTCTAGGAATTCGATAAGATTTTCGATAAAGCTATACGACTAATCGAAGGTAATAAAGGGTATAACCTTACCTAGAAGGAGATAACTATATAAATAAGGACTCTATAGAAGTCTATCGAAGATAGATAACCTATATTAGATATTAGCTTATCTTATATTTCGAATATTACTCTAGCTTCTTATAATACTAAGATTAGCTTACTTACCGATCGACTTTACTATATAGAAATCGCTATAATATAACGCTAGTACCTAAGTAGAGTAATACTACTTAACCCTTAAGCTATAGATTAGATAAGAAATATCTCTAGTAGGTATAATACTAGAGTCTTTACTATATAGTAGAGGAAAGCTCCTCTAATAGGTCCTACTATAGCTAATAAGTACTAGAACTATAGTAAGCCTAGTTATACTAGCGCTATCTATAAGATATTTAAGATATTCCTTAATACTAGTTACTACTATCTACTAGATAATAAGTAGTACTTAGGACCTAAAGGTAGTTATAACCTAAAATCTATAACTTAGTAATAGGATAGGACTAAGTCGAAGTTATATAGTATACTACTAGCTATTCGAATAGAATAGCCTACTAAGAAGATTACCTTTATAGGAACTAATACTAATAAGTTTCTAGCTAAATAGAGAAGTAATAATAGCTCTATTACTAGGAACTCTACTTTAACTCCTATAGCGCTACCTACGTTATTATTAGCTAAGGTCTACTTCGCTAGGGTTAGCGAATCTAAGGAACTATATAATCCTACCTTCTAGTATATATAACGCTCTAAGATTATCGAAGAAGCTATAGATACTTTCGACTAGTATAAATATAGATCCTTCTATATTACCCCTAAATACTTACTAGATAGAGGTTACCTCTTTAATACTACTACTCGCTTATAAGAGAAAGTAAGCTCTACTCCGAAAACGCGGTTTATACCTACTAGAATTCTTAAGAATAAGGAACGTAAATAATCCTTAGTAGCTAAGACTCGGTAGCTTTATACTAATAATACCCCTATTACTAACCTTCCTAAATCCTAAGACTAGCTTTATAGACTAGAACTTTAGCCTAGAGTTAAGGATATAACTAAGGATTCTTAGATATAAACTTAGACTATAGACTAGAACTACTCTAAGCGAGAGGAGTCTATAATAGATAGGGGTAATAATAAGTTTAAGGAGACTATACCTCTTAATATACTAGTTACTACTCGCTAAGGTAAGCCTAAGAGTAAAGTATTTCTATATTATATCTACGCCTATAGTAGTAGGAATAATAAGCTATTCTAGAGTAAATAGGTAATAAATACTCCCCTTAATATTACCGTTAGTAATATAATAACTTATAACGCTACCTTTATAAAGTACTAGTTATAAAGAATCCTTAATAACTCTAAGTTTATAGATAAGCTTAAGAAGTATAGGGAGATACTATAGACGAGCGCTATAGTATAAGTTAATTTACCTAACTAACGTATATCTATAGCCGTTTAACTTCCGTAAGAAGATATAAGATTCTCTAGACTACTAGAGGCTAGTAAGCTATATAAAAATAGCGCGAAAATTAATCTTTCTAGTATTACTATAGATTTAGTCCTAGCTCCTAGCCCCTAAGTAATAGCTATAGTTAGCTATATCGAGTATATAGTTCGTACTTTAATTAACGAAGGATCTAAGGGTTATATTATAAGCTATAAATTAGCTTCCTAGCTTAGGCTTCCTATTATAGGTAATATAAATATTAATATAAGTAGCGCTAGTAGGCTCTACTAGTTTAGTAGAGTTACTTACGCTCTAAAGATTATAGTATATAGTATTACTTTCTTCTAGGATTTCTTAGTCTTAGTTTCCCTATCTACGCCCTTTATACTAGGACGCCTCTAGTACTAGAAGGTCTAGCTAACTAGCGTTAACTATAATAATAGTATATAGAAGGGAACTATTACTAATAGATAAGGGAACTCCGTTTACTTTACGAGAATCTAAGCTACTATAACTAGGTATAAGCGGACGGACGATATCTTTCGTAGTCCTAGGCTAACTTTAAAATTATAAGGGAATTAATACCTATACTAGTCTTTCCTATCTTAGTAGAAGTATATACTATCTATTAGGATAGTATTTATAATAGATCTTCGGATTCCGAAGGATCTTAGAATCCTCTAAAGGGCTCGCGCTCTAAGATTAATAGAGAACCTAAGTTTTTAATATTCGTACTCTACTAGAGTATAAACGTAGGAATTAACTATTATACTTCTAGATTAGATTCTCTACCTTCGGAATCTTTAGTATCCGCGTTCGTAGTATTTAAAAAGGGGAGGGGAGTTAAAAATTCTTACCCTAATATTACTACTACTATAGAATTACTACCTAATATCGCTAAAGCTAGATTTCTCTATATTAAGGATTAGGATAATAATAATATTAAGGGTATTCTCCTCGCCGTAACTATTAATAAAGCGGCTTAAAGATTAAGGAGGTAAGCTTATATACGCCTACCTATTAGTATAACTACTAATATATATACTATATATAAATAGAAAGCTAAGAAAGTCTACTCTATTAAGGAAGATAGTTCGAGAACTAATAGCTTAAAACCTAGCGGATCCCTTACCTAGCGTAACGATTACCTAGCTTATAAAGCGATACTTCCCCTAGGAACTAGTAAGTTTAATAGGAAATACCTAATTAAGAAGTTTTCTAATATTCCTAAAGGAAGCTAGCTAACCTAGGAACGTCTAAATACTATCGAGATTAGTATAGACTTACTCCCTCTAGAACTAGAGATAATCTATAAGATACTCTATAATAGAGAAGTAGCTATTACCTATAGCTTCGAGTATTTAGGGCAAATTTAGGAAGAAGTAATTAGACTATAATATATCTAGATAATACTATATATACTATAGTAATACCTAGGCTTCCGTTTAAATCTATTACTTTAGTCTATAGTCGAAGGTATAATTCGCGAGAGGCTTAAAGCGTAGATAATCGAATCTAGTTACTTAAGCTATTAGAACCCCTACTTCCTAGTTAGGAAGAAGTCTACTAGGCTAGAGAGGACCTATTATCTTATTAACGCTACTATTAAGATTAATAAGGTTACTATTTAAGATACTAACTTACCTCCTAATACTAATAGCTTCTTAGAAGACTTTACTAGATATAAGATAGCGAGCTTAATTAATATCTTCTCTAGATATAATTAGGTTACTCTATATAAATCCTATAGAGATATTACGGCTTTCGATATACTACTTAGATTATTCCGATAGACTACTCTTCTATAAGGAGCTATAAACTTAGTTACTTAATTCGTAAGAGCTATTACTTAAGTACTAATAGCCTATATCTTCTATTAAGCTTAGCTTTTTCTAGACGATATTAGCGTTAAGGGCCCGAAGATAGATTATAATAGAGAATATATTAAGCCTAGCCTATAGAGATTCGTAGTTAAATATATTATAGTAATCGATAAAGTCCTTACGGATCTAGAACGTACTAGTTATACTATAGCTAGGAAGAAGCTCTAACTTCTTTATAAGAAGGTTAAGATTATAGAGTATATAACTAATAAGTTTAGTCGCTACCCTAATATAGTATAAGTACGAAAGATACTAGAATAGCCTACCCCTACCTACTAAAAGGATATTAGGATCTAGATAGGACTAGTTATATACTTCTAGATCTAGGTACCTAAACTAGCTATTTAAGGAAAACCGCTCTTCTAGCTCCTACGAAAGGATATAGAGTTTATCTAGGAATAGAAGTATTAGGATACTAAGGATACTATTACCTATCTTCTTATTAAAGCTCTAGCTTTAAGGTTAATCGACTACTCTAAGGAAGGAGGAGGTATTATACTTATAGTCGATACTTCTAGCGAAGGTTTTAGAGTAGTCCTTATATAATACAATCTAAAGAACTCTAAAGTTCGATACTCTATTCGGTTCGAATCTAGCCTTTTTAGTCCTCCTAAGTAGAAGTATAATACTAGGAAACGCGAATACCTTAGTATACTAAAAGTATTATAGAAACTAAAGCTATAGTTATTTAGTATCTATTTTATCTTAGAAGTAGATACTAATACGCTAATATATTAACTTAATAAGGCTTTATCGGATCTACTAAATATAGCTATTACTAGATAGATTACTTAGATTCGACTATTTACCTTTAAAGTTCGATATATACCTAGAACTAAATACTCTACTCCTAATAGCCTATCTCGTAAGCTAGCTATAGACTAAGATTATAAGGAGCTAGTAGAGGAAAAGGATATTAAGGCTATAATCGACGATAACTTCTACCTTATATACTTAGTATAGCGAACTAATCCTCTATAGAAGGATACTAGTATTCTTAATTACCTAGAGTATTATAATAAGACTTCCTAATAACTAGCCTAGATTATAGCTAAACGCCGCCGCCTATAAGGAATAATACGTTAATAATACTATATACTAGTATTATAGTTAAGGAAGTTCGTAGTCTAAGGCGGTATCTTATTCTAGTAACCTTATAAGTATACTCTATTATAACGTATTATAGACTAACTCTATATATAGGACTAGATCTTATATACCTTCTACGAGAAGAATAGCTATCGTAGTACTAATATTATATTTAATATAATTTAGCGTAGATACTAGTAGGAAGGACTATATTTATCTTACTCTAAGTATTTTAAATTATATAGTCTATATAACTATCGGAACGGATACTCTTAGCTAGCTAAACTCTACTTAACTATATAGAACTTTATTAGCGAAAGATAGGCTATAGATCCTATCTATATTAATACCTATAGGTATCTACTTATAGTAAGGGAGGCGCTTAGTAGATAGATCGAAGTTAAGTATATTAACTACTCTTCTAAGAAAGTAACTACCTGGATTATTACTAACTAGCTATATACTAATATCTTCTACTAATATAGAACCCCTCTAGAGATTATTCTTAATAATACGAAGTAGTACGCTAGTAAAGTAGCTCGTCTACTAGCTAGCCTAGGTATTAAGAGAGTTCGTATTTCCCTATATAATCCCTATTCGAATACCTAAGTTAAAGTTAGATATTAGCTATTACTAGATACCCTTACTAAACTTACGAATAGTACTCTAACTAGGTAGAGGAAATAGGTTCCTACTATTACCTAGGTAGATCGAATAATAACTAATAGTCGAACTAGCTAATCTCCCTATACTATTATATTCGAGTATAAAGTAGTACTATCTATCGAAGTCGAATACCCTACTACTACTATATAAGATTAGGGTATAGTTTATAACTATAGAACACTTCTATAGTATCGCGCTAAATAACTTTAGTAAATAGAAGGATTACTTAAGGAACTTTAGGCTCGTTAGAAGTAGATAAAGGCTACTATAAAGTAATACTACGATAATTGTAATAATATTAGCTTCGAGGAATTTTAGCCTAGCGATACGGTTCTTATATATTACGCTAAAGACAAATATAATAAATCCGATAAGTTATCCTTCTACTAGAAAGGGCCCTTCTATATTAGAGAAAGGGGTATAACTAGCTTCTCGAAGCTAGAGCGACTATATTCCTACCTCCTAAAGGAACTAGATAGTACTAAAATAGATAGGACCTTTACCTACTATCTTCTTAAGAAAGTTATCTACCTATTCTATATAATAGATAAGGATACTAATATTACTACCTCTAATACCCTTAATATTACTAAAGCTAATTAGCTATAGCTATTTAAAGCTAAAGATAAAGACGATCTAGAGAATAATAACCTTAAAGAGGAGGACCCGCGATTTACTAAGCTAAGTATCGCTTATCTATAGTTAAGCCTTCTATAGCTAAGCTCTAAAGAAAAGGAAGAGTACTAGAGGTACGACTAGCTAGATTTTCTTCGAAAATTCTTACTTATTACTCTATTTACTATATCGGCCTTATAACTAAGGCCTATATACTTTAGGAAATCTATTACTCCCTAGATTATATATAAGCTAAAATTACTAGATTTAAAGTAGTTACCTCTATATAGAGTACTACGAATACTTCGTCTTTAAGAAATATAGGGTCTTTAGAGTAGATAGAGTAGCTATCTTAGATAGGGTACTCTCGTATAATATAGGCTTTTACTTCCGCGCTAGCTTATAGTCCTAGTCGCTATCTTTATCTTTCTCGATATACTCCTTATAGATAGACGATAGTCTATATACGTATATCTTTTATTACTACCTATAATATCTTCGTTATATACTAGACCTCTATACGCCTCTAGGGAATTATAATATTAAGAATTCCTATACTTTTATATTTATACTCTAGCGAGGTACGAACGTCTAGCGATAGTAGAGACTAGCTATAGTCTCGATTATAGACGAATACTAGCTACTCGCGAGCTCCTTTAGAATAGTAATTATAGTAATAAATAAAGAGGAGAAGCGAAGAATATAAAGTAGCCTTCTAAAGTAGTTATAAGCCGTAACTTCTAGATTAGGAATAGCGCTAGCTATATATAACTTCCTATTATCCTTATAAACTTAGCTAACCTTCTATCGCGCGCGATAACTAATACTTTTAAGCGATAACTTAATCTATGCCTCCGCCTATTAGTAAGGAACGTCGTTATACTAGCTACTACTTCCCTATACTACTAAGCCTATTCTATATAACCGCTAAGATATCGGATCTTAAGGCTATCGAGTTAGTCTTAGAAACTAAGTCTAAAGAGCTCTAACTAGAGCGTAACTATATCCTTAGCTTACCTATAAATAGCGGTTAAGAGTAAGAAGCTCGCTAATAGCGAGTCCGTAATATTAAGAACCTTATTAAGTATCTAGAGTTAGATCGGGATTAGATATACTCTACGCTAGTTAGCGAAGAGAATAGAATATCGAATATTATAGACGCCTTTATCTATAGCTACCTCGCCGCTTACCTAGGAAGGACGGTTATTCTAACTACTATTACTAATAACTATATAATCTAGATAGTAGAGCTAAGACTACGAGCCGCCTATCTATAGATTTAGATCTTCCGCTTTCTAGACGTAGGCGCTAGAGGATAGCGCGACGACGATTAAGGTCCTCGCTTTAATATTACTAAGATCTATACTAATCTAGATTTACTTTAACGAGGTATTACTCTATAGGAGCGTATCCTTAACGAGTACGCTATTATAGGAAATACTCGCCTTCGCTAGGATATTAATCTATAGCGAGAACTCGAGAATCGCTATACCTATTACCCTTCTAGCTATTACGACTCTTACTACTCTATCTATTGTTTTAGCTATTATAATAATACCGCTAGCTATACTAACGGTACTACTTACGGCCTATAGCTCCCTATTAATACTAACTTTATTACTAATAATATCGATAGTATTAATAGATTATTCCTAAACCCTCTAAACTAGTAGGCTACTTAGATTAATACCTAAGTTCGTTAGCTTAATATATAAGGGTAGAATACTCGCTATAGCTAAGCTAGTCTAGATAGTTCTCTCTAATATAAGAGACCTAAGAATAATCGAGTTACTAAAGACTAGAGTCGAGTTATATAGGCTTATCGCTACTACCTTAAACGCCTATAAGGATAGTACTATATAATAAGATTATATCCTAAGTAAGTAGTACTAGAAGAAGTATAAAAGGGATAGAAGGAAGTTTAGCTAGGGAGAATTAGATAGAAGAATTAGGAGTTAGCTTATAGTAATAGCTACTTCTTCTCTACGAGCCTTCTAGTTTAGAGCTCTTTAGTATAAAACCCTCTACCCCTCCTCTTAATCGCTACTCCTATATTTATTATCTATATCTCGTATCTATAGGGAAGTAGTATTAGAAGCGACTCGTTACTTTTACGATTATACTCTACTAGAGTATAAATAGTATTAGTAAGTAATATTACTTCCTTTAACTTAGGGGTTCCTAGCCTAATTCTAATCTAGGGAAGTAGCCTATTACCTTATAGTAAGGGATTTAAGATAAGATCTCTTATAGGTAGGTAATAGACTCTTTTATAATATATACTATATACTAAATTCGAATTAAAGCGTTCTACGAGAAGAAGATCGTAGTTTTAATCCTCTTAAGTTAAGAGCCTTATATTATCCCTTATTTAAGCCTTATTTTCTACCTTAATCGCCTTACCTTATTCCCTTACTTTAGCCTTAGTAAGCCTTAAACTCCTCTTATTACTCCTTATTTAATTCCTTCCTTTAACGAGGCTATTAATACTCCTTCTTCGTAGGAGGATCTAGAAATATCTTAGGCCTCGTAGCTAGTAAGGGAATAAGATTACTATTATATAGTTAGTATTACCCTCCTATATCTTCTAGAGCTAAAGGCGGGGCTTAACTACGAAAAATCAAGTATTATTTATTATAGATTTAAGGCTTTAGTTAGTTTTAATCTATTAAGGGTTTTAAGGCTTACTAGTATATAGGATTACTAAGCTACTAGATTTCTCCTTCGGATTTTAACCTTATCTCGGCTATTAACTAGAAACTAAACTAGAATTAGACTCTAGGAAGGTATTAGCACCTTCTAGATTACCTAGATATTTATAGAAACTAGAACTAGGCTAAAGATAGTAAGGAATTAAAGGAATTCTAGACTTAGTAATTTCCTAGCCTATAGGCTAAGAAATCTACTAGCGAAAAGAACTACTATTTCGCTAAGGATTTTACGACGAGTACGTATTTCTAGAGGTTTAGGCGAGCTCGATATTCTTAGGTAAGAAAATCTTCTAGGGAGGGTATTAGTTTAACCCTAATAATTACCCTACCTACGAGGATTCTACCTAGCTAGTAACGAGTCTATAACTTCCTACTCTAAGCTTAGGATTAAGTAGGGAGAAGCTACTAATATTAATTACGACTACCTTTTTAGATTAATTAATTCCTATTCTAGAACTAGAGCTATAGATAATCCTAGGGTTACTTAGAGGGAGGTTTCTACCTATACTCTAAGTAGCTAACTAATTCCTATAGAGCTAGTATTTCGAACTATACGAGATCCGCTACACCCTACTAGGGTTATAAGCGAATCGAGTAATATAGATACCTTTATAGCTAATAATATAAGAGAAGGTAGTAGCGGGTTAGGTATAAAGGCCTAAGGTAAACGACCCCTTATAGATATTAATTCTAAGCTATCTACTACCGAATCTAGAATCGAGAAGGATAAGGTATTAGCGAGGCTATAAGTAATAGAAGAGATAATATAGCTTATTACTACTCTTAGAGGAAGAAGATAGCTAGCTCCTAGAGGAATAGAGAATCTAATATTCGATAGGAGTAAGGTAACTACTTTCCTCGAAAGGTTTAAAGCGCTAATTAAAGAATATACGCTATTAGAAAATAATAAAGGTAAGTTAAAGAGGTTTACTCGGAACTACGATACGTATACGCGAGATATAGTAAAGATAATTACTAGATTCGAGGAAGGAAACTATTAGGAGTTCTAGAAGAACTTCCTATAGGAGTACTTTAGTAGAGATAGTATTACTTAAACGAGTATAGTTAAGTATCTAGGCAAGTTTTATAAGAAGTTATTACCTATTAAATCCGATCCTACTAAATACTATAGATAGTTTAGAGTAATCTATAATAAATTACTAGAAGGAGAGCTTTCTCTAAATTAGAAGAGTAGGTTATTCTTAAAAGGTTTACTAGTTAGTATTATAAAGAAGGTCTATATACGACTTAAGATCTTACCTAGTAATCTAGCGAGTTATTAGAGGTTCGAGAAGATCTATACTAAAGCTTAGAAGTTAATTCGTAGATAAGAAGGGGTAAGATAAGTATATAGGCTAGAGCTAATTATTAATAGGGTATAAGGTATTATAGAATTATAGAAGGAGAGAGTAATAGGTTAGAAGACTTCGCCTTTTACTATTAAATTATAAGATAAGTACCTTACGAAAGATAGGTAAGATACGATTAAGGAGTAGATTAAGTAGATAGGTTAGAGACTAGAGTAAATAACCCTAAACTTCGGAAAGGGGCTCGCGTTTATAGAGAAGGTTACGAATATAGTAAACCCTTTAATAGTCTAGCCTATTAATATAGATTAGGCGAGAAGAGAAGAGTTATTATAGGAATAGAATAGTTTTACTACTTAGAATAGAGTAAATAGAAGCGAAGGGTATAAGGAGAAGAAAAGGGATATTCTAGATTATATATAGGGAGTCTATTAGCTCTATAGTAATAAGAATTATTTTACTAGAGAATATAGCGAGTATAGCTTTCTAGAGTATTCGAAGTAATACTATTAGGAGAAGGGAAGATAGTATACTAGAGAGCCTAATAGTCCTAATAAGGAAGTAATTCGCTTTATATAGGATATAAACTACCTAAAGTTAAAGTATATTATTCCTATATTAGAAAGTAAGACTAGAAAGCGAGTATTCTAGTATAGTAGAAGCCTAATACTAGAGAAGTTAAAGGAATAGGGATAGAAGAGAGAAGATATAAGTAATATTATAGAATCTTCGAAGGATACTTAGGTACGAGGAACTTTAGCTTCTCTATAAAGGGATAGCTACCTAGATAAGGAAGAGTTTATTATTACGCTTAAGAATTTATAGTATAAGGATTAGGGAGTAAGAGTTTTAGCTATTAATAAGATTCCTATAGATAAAGGAAGAGAGGAACCTATTAGGACTATAATACCTATAAGAATACTATTATATAAGGGGAAGTAGAAGGCTATTAATCTATTAAAGCTAAACTAGCGAGAGAATCGAGTTAATAAGCTAGGTAATTATCCGAAGGTAATCCTTAAGAATAATCGTAGGAAGTAAGCTAAGAAGGAGAAGTAGGATAAAGTAATAGAGGAAGAGAGGGAAAAGATTAATATAGTAAGGCGGTAATATAATAAAGTATTAAGAGCGGAGTCTTCGAAGTAAGGTACTTCCTAGTCTTAGTCTTAATCTTAAACTTAAGGGCGTAATTAAGATAAAGATAAGGAAATAGAGGATAAGGGAATCTTATTCTCGGAAGGATTAAATAAAGAATTAAGGGTTAAACCTAAACTTAGGCCGAGACCTATTAATCCTCCGAATAAGAAGAAGCTAAAGACTATTAGGTTAAAAGGATATAGGAAGGAATATAGGTTTAGGGAATAAGCTACTATAGATTAACTAAAAGGGGTCTCTAAGGTTAATCTCTTCTAGATAGACTTCCTATTAAGCCTACCTATCTTAGTAGGTAGCTATAATATTAAGGATTTATTACTTTATAGTAAGGATTTCTAGCGAGTAGTTTACTAGAGGATTTAGAATACGGAAGTATTTAGGAAGGTATTAAGATTCTAGAGAGCGTATTAGAGAAAGTAGATAGGAACGATAAAAGGGTCGAGCTTATTCTACTTCTAAGCTATATATAAGTATCTACGGGAATTAGATAAGGAGGTAGAATTAGGTATTCCTCTTAAGGAAAGTACCTATTATAAAGAAGCCGAAGAAATCTTATAAGAGATAAGCGTAATAGAATAGTAGGCGAAGGCTAAAAGGGAGTAAGTAGTTATAATTAGAAGTAGATTCTCTATATAGGGAGGATAGATAGGAAGATATATAAAGGTAGGTAATTAACTTCTAAACTAGATAACTTATCGACTTATCGAATACGATAGTAAGTTACCTATACTACCTACTAGAATAAAGAAGGGAAGAGTTAATAAGGAATACGACCTCTCTATAGTAAAGTAGATATATACTCTTATTCTAAGCCTATAGGTAATTATAAAGCTAAGAGTAGGTAAGAAGTATTACTTTAGAGGATTAATTAATAAGGGAAGTAAGGTATATTTAATAAGTTAAATAGTATTAAGAAATATAGGATTACCTATATAGCCTATATTAAATATAACTATATAAGGGCTTAGAGAGATTATAGTTTTTAAGGGAGTAAGTAAGAATATCTTAGTAGATATTTTTAGAGTTACCTACTATATAGATTTCTTTATTACGGATTAACCTAGAATACCTTTAATTCTTAGGAGGCTATAGACTATAAAGACTCGACTTCTTATAAAGAATTATAATAATAGAAGCTAGGAGGGAACTATTACGAATAAGAATAGTAAGACTATAACCTTCTTAGCTAGAAATAATCGAATAGTATACTAAACGATAGAAGAAGTACTCGAGAAGACTAGTAGTAGAAACTTTACTAGCGTAAGGATTAGAAAAGGATATATAGCTAGATTTATTAGGCCTTCTATCTACCTAGATATTATATAGGAGGTAGAAGGGGTTCCGAGAGTTTATAAAGATAAAGAGATCGTTACGGGATATATAGTTAGGCTAGATCTAGAGAATAAGGAAGATAATAGGGTTTATTAGCCTATAGGCTAGGAAATCCCTAGAGGTAAGTTTACTAAGGCAAATTAATATTACGCGTTTCTATCGGTTTTAGAGGATCGTATTCTTAGCTAGAATCGTTAACTAAGTACGATTTATAGATAGGGACTTATTAATAATATTATAAATACCAAGAAGCGTAAGAAAGGATAGTTATTACTTAGATTCCTAGGAGTATATTTACTATTTAGACTAGATTTTCC
The DNA here is from genome assembly GCA_002786025.1 of Zasmidium citrigriseum. NCBI lineage: Eukaryota > Fungi > Ascomycota > Dothideomycetes > Mycosphaerellales > Mycosphaerellaceae > Zasmidium > Zasmidium citrigriseum. Next base: position 185,179 of record NHNW01000055.1, on the reverse strand, counting down.
TAGAGCCTTTACTCTCTATAAAAGGAAGGCTAATAAGATACGACCTATCGATACGGATATATCTATAACGAAAAGCTATTCGCTATAGGTAAATATTTATTAGAAGAAGGAGATATTAGTAAAGGAAGCGACGTTACTAGAGGGAACTAGGCTATTTAATAGGAAGTATTTAATTAAGAAGTTCTCGGAAATTACGTAAGGAAGTAGGTTAACTAAGTAGAGATTAAAAGATTTAAAGGTTAGGATAGATCTAAAGAAGGGGGAATAGAAGTTATTTATAGAAATACTCTATAATAGGGAGAAGGTTCTTATATAGGACTTTACTTATATTAGGAGAGTAAAACTAGAAGTTACTCGACCTTAGCTAATTACTACTATTCCGTATAAACTATAGTAGTATCCTAGATTTAAACTATATCTAAGTTTAAAGGTAATTATTAAAGAGATATTACGCTAAAGGCTAAAGAATAGGGTAATTAAGCTATATTATAGAGCTTACTAGAATCTATAGTTTCTTATAAAGAAGAATATAAATAAGAAGAAGGTTATAGATCTAAAGAAGAAGAAGTAGCCCTAGGATAACTACTAGCTTATTAATATAGTAACTAAGATTAACCGAGTTACTATATAGGATAGGTATTTACCGCTTAAGACCGATAGATTCTCTAAGGATTTTACTAGATATAGAGTCTTTACCCTTACTAATCTATTCTTAGGATATAATTAGTTTAGCCTATATATTTACTATAGGGATTTAACTAGATTCTTTATACCTCTTAGAATATATAGGATAATAATACTTCCTTAGGGAGTAATAAATTCTATAGGCTAGTACTATAGGATTATAAATATAATCCTTCTTAATTATATTTCTTATCGATATAAGCTATTCGTAGATAATATTCCTATTAAAGGGCTAAAGATAGACTACGAGAGTAAGGAGATTAAACCTAGAATACGAAGGTTTATTATTAAGTATATTATATAGATAGATAAAGTATTAGTAGATATAGAGAGAGTAGGGCTAATAATTAATAGGGGGAAAACTTACTTCCTCGTAATAGAGATAGATATTATAGGATATATCCTAAATTAGGAAGGGAGGAAGCCGAATCCCTATTAAGTAGAGAAGATCCTCGAGTAGCTAGAGCTAAAGAATATCTTAGAAGTAAGAGGTTTTATAGGAGTATATACCTACTTTAGGTTCTTTATTAAGAAGTTTACTATTAAGGCGAATCCTCTCTTTAAGCTAATAAGGAAGAATATAATATTCCTATAGGGAAAGGATTAGAAGAAGGCGAAGAATATACTTATAGCTACTCTAATAAGTATACTCGTATTAAAGACTATAGATTACTTAGATAATATAGAGGATATTATTATAGTAGTAGATATATACCTATAAGGATAGGGAGTAGTATTAATATAGATAGAAGGGGAAGTTTAGAAGATCTATAGGTATAAGAGTAGACTATAAAATCCTTTAGAGGGAAGGAATAATATAGGAAAGCTAGAATACCTTATAATTATAAAAGTATTAAAGAAGTTAAAGCCTTAGCTATTTAGGGTATTCTTCTTTATTAAGACGGATACGAAGACTCTAGTTTATTAATTAAATAGGCTAGCCTCGGATTTATCGAACTCTTTAATAGTAAGATAGGTAGCTTAGATTCGATTATTTACCTTTAAGGTAAGGTATATACCTAGGAAGAAGAATTCTACTATAGATAGATTATTAAGGAAGCCTCTAACTATAGAGGAAGTAAGGGAGATAGAAGAAGAGTAAGATATTAAGGAGTTTATAGATATATCTTTATTCTTCGCTAGAAGAAGGAGAGTTAAAGAAGTTAATAATAAGGGTAATATCTTAGACGAGGGAGATATTCTAGATAATTCGTATAGCGAAGAGTATTAGTAGCTTACCTTCGTTATTACGAAGATAAGGAGACCTCTAGGAATAAGTAGGGTAAGATATTAGAGTCTATAGAAGTAAGTAAGGAAGTATATTATAAAGGGAAAGAAGTTATAGAGGTAGACGAAGCTAAATAGCCTATTATAGAGGGTTATCGATAATATAGATACGAGGAAGGTAATTATATATATAATATATAAAGAAAGGGGATATTAAGGTCTAGAAGTAACGTTTTAGAAGGTTACTACTCGATATTAGTAGAAAGGCTTATAGTTAGAAGTCTCCTAGTATTATTAATCTTACGTAGAATATAACTTCTAGAATAGATCGAAGCGAGTAACTAAGTTATATCCGAGTTACCTATAAGTTATTAGAAGGAAGTAGGTAGTAGATCCTATATATATAGATAGGAAGGGATATATTATAATAGTAAGGGAGATATTCTATAGCTAGGTAGAAGGAAAGACTAGAGATTATACTATAAAGGAGTTAATAGTATTCTAGATTACGGACTTCCTTTATTAAGAAGTAATATATAGGTATAGGGTACCTAAGGAAATTATTCTTAATAGATTAAGGTAGTATAGAGGGGAAGTTAAGAAGTTATTACTTAGTATAGGTATAAGAAGGATTAAGATCTTAGCCTATAATATAAAAGTAAATAGGTATATTAAAGTTAGGTATAGGCTAATTTTAGATATATTATCGAAGTTAATAGGAGGAATAGGGAAAGGGTAGAGGAAATAGGTTTATCTATTACTCTAGGCTAATTAAATAATAGTAAGCTCGCTTATAAATAAGACTCCTATAGAACTATTTCTAGCTTTTACGACGATCTTACCTATTAAGGCTAAATACCCGAGCTTTAGGAACTATAATTAGAGAGAAGTAAAGGATCGAGTAATATTATTATAGTATAGGGCGATATAGCTAGAGAGGGTTAAAGGTAAGAAGAAAGAATTAATTAGTAGAATAAAAAGATTACGAGCTAAAGCGAAGGATTACTATAATAAGAGGAATAATATATTATTCGAGAGGTTTAAGAAGAGTAATCTTATTATAGTTTATAGGGATAATCTAAAGATATCTCGATCGTATAAGCTCGTATATTAATAGAGAGGGCTCTATTATATTTAGGAAGTAAAGGAAGTAACTATAACCTACCTACTTAAGGAACTAGATAGTACTATATTAATAGGAATAACCTTTACTTAGGAAAGGCTAAAGTAAGTTCTTCCCTTCTACGAATATAGTATTAAGGGAGAGTATAGCGGAATAGTCTTTAATAGAGAAGAAGCTAACGATAAAGAATCTAAGGAAGAAGAAGTTAATATAGAAGGGGTTAAAGAGGAGGAGCCTATTATAAGAAGAACGAGAGGAAGAGGAAATTTTAAAGAGGAATTTATCTAAGATAGGGTAGTAACTAAAGGCCTATAGGAATTAGAGTAGGAAAGGGAGTTAAAAGCGAGGTTAGGTTTAATAGTAAGAGAAGTAGGGAAGACTTTAATTAGTTAGAGGATAAAGGAAATAGAAGAAATAGGAAAGGAGGAAGGTAAGAAGAAGGAAGTTATTACTATAAAGTAAGTCTTACGTACGGCTATAATATTATAAGAAGATTAATTACCTTCGTTTAAGGAATTAATAGAAGATCTAAATAGAGGAGATTTATAGGGATTAGATAGATTAAAGTAGTAGATATAGGAATTAGTAGGAGAGGAAGAGGAGGATAATAATAGTAAGGAGGAGTATTTTAAAGGTAATATTAGGTAGGAAGATTAGGAAGTATTCTAGAATAATACCCTATTAGTACCCTAGTAGATAGAGAAGAGTTATACTATCGTAGGGGAAGCTCTACTCTACGAAGTAAAGAAGATACTTTTCGAGGAAGCTATAGATTATACCTATAGCGAGAAGGAACTAGAGAAAGCGAAACCTTCTTAGGAAATAAACCCTAACCTCCTAAAGAGTATAAGAGCCTATAGTATCGCGCTATTTCGAAGGCTATAACTTACTAGATACCTCTATATAATTAATAATACTTATTTACGAACGAAGAACTTCCTTTCTATAAAAGAGAAGCGATTCTAGATCGATTATATACCTTATTTCCCGAATTACTATTTATTAGCCTATAGGCTAGGAAATAGTTTACCTTTATATTTCTTATATTACCTAGATATTTTAACGCCCTATTTATATATATTACTTTTACGGATTAGCTTTATATTAAAAGGAATTATATACGAGGAACTAGTACGTACTAAGGTAAATCTAGAATATTATATACTATATATAATACTAAATCGATAATAGATTACGATAATAGATCTAAAGCGTAATATATATATATATATAAGGCTATAGAATCTTCTATAGATATATATAAGCCTATTTCTACGAAGGTATATAAACCTAGTAAACTTCTAGAATAAACCTCTTCCTTTAACTATCGAATATTAACTATTCTAGAGCCTAAGAGTATTCTTCTACCTTCTAAGTAAACGACCTTCTTCTAGAGAGAATTAAAGCGACCCTTTACTAAGGTAGAACCTTCTATCGAGGTAGTAAACCTCTCTATTAAGGTATATTAGTAGTAAAGATTTTATCCGTAGAGATTACTATTACTAATATTAGGAACTCTAAGTATACTAGGAGGTAACTAGTCTCTCGTTACGGTTCTTAAAGTAACTCCTCGTAATTAGAACGAGTAAGATCCTCTAGTTCGTATTCTCTTATAGTCGACTACTACGGAGTAATTCCTTTAGGTATTTAAGTAGGCGTATACTAGATTAAACCGAGTTATTATAATACGTAATCTATTTAAGCGCCTCGACGCTAGTTTAAGTTTACTTTCTTAATTTATCCTCGCGGTTTTCGAGGGATTATAAGAGTAGCTAGGAACTAAGTTTAGTAGTAAGGTTCTAAAGAATAAGTTATTTAATAAGGAGTTTCCTACTCTCGATAACTTAATTAAGATAGGTAGGGATACGAATTAGAGAATTTAAGCTACGAGGAATACTATTAAGAGGGAATAGGGAGAAGACTACGAGAACTCGGATATATTCGCTATAGTTTAGAAGGTAGTAAATATTATAAGGGCTACTTAAACCTTCGTTAATACTAATCGTAGTACCTAGAATATCTATACTCTTCTAGATATCTTCCTCTATAGGCTAAGCCTTACTAGCCGAGGTATTTATACGAATAAAGGATTTACTACTAATAACTTTAATAAGGCGAGAACTTATATTAAGCTTTACGGTTATCCTTTCTTAGAGAGAAGAGAGAAGAATCCTAGTAGCGAGAAGTAGGTATCTATTCTAGCTATAGTATATTATAAGAATCCTCTTTCGAAAGCTACGTAAGCTCTCTTTAATAAGTATAACTTTAAGATTATTATAGACTTAAAAGGAAAGAGGCTATTCTTATAGAAGAAGTAGAGTAGAGCGAGAACTATTAAATCTACTCCTCCTAGTAGAGGATTACCTATTCGAGGAGGATTAGGAGGAAGCGGCCTAAACTCGAGATAGCCTAGTCCTATATTCTCTAATCCTAAGTTACCTTAATAGTAGTTACCTTCTCTAGGAGGCCTACTAGGCCTATTTACCCGCTTAAAGGTAGGAAGCTAGCGAGGAACTCGCTATAGTAGAGCTAATAGCTCTAGATCTATAAGAGATAGAGATAGTAGTAGTAGGGGAGATCTTAGAGATATTAAAGAAGAAGAGAGTAAAGGAGAGTAACTTATATCTTCTCCGAAGTCTCCTTAGCGATAGCCTATTACCTACGAATACTATAGTAGTATTAAGCCTATATTTATTTATACTCTAAGCGATAAGAGTATATATAAGAAGTAGATATATAAGGATTAGGATTAAGCTCTTACTATATATAATATAGTATTTAAGGAGTTAAATAATCTTTATCCTTTCTATATTCTATATACTCGCCTTCTTATAAATAGAGGATTAGGTATAATAATAGGCTATAGTTAAACTCGTACCTTAGTTATTTAGAGAATTAAGACCTTAGCTAAGGATAAGCGAGGAATAAAGGTAAAGATAGAAGCCTACCTATTCTAGTTTAGCTAAGATAGGAGACTAAGAGTTCTAGGAGATTCCTTACGAGTCTATCGCTTTAATACTATCTTTTAATCTATAGGCCTAAAGAGAATTACCTTTATTAGTAGAAGTAAGATTACGAAGACTATTAGCTTTAGAGATAATAACTTATAGAAGTAGGATAATAAAGGTACTCTTAATATTCCTAATATCTTTAAATAGTAGAAGGATAAGGGTATTCTTTAGTTTATAGATAAGGAGTTCGATATATACTACTAGTATTAACGTAGAATTAATAATTCGAATAACTAAGGCTAGATTCGTAATATATAGTTCTCCCTTACTTAGTAGATTACTCGCTAAGACCCTATCTACTAGCTTATATACCTTACTCTTCGCCTAGAGAATAATAATAGTTAGGAGAACTAGAATCGTAATATAGCTATTTATAAGCTTATTACTTATAGATACTATAGTAAGTACTAGTATCCTACTATAGGCTAGAATAAGAAGAATATATCTAATACTAGCTTTCGTTACTTAGATTCGAATATTTAGAAGATAGTTACTAAAGGTATTAGAGCGAATATAATCTAAGGTACTATTTCTCTAGATAACGAAGATAAGAAGGACTATACTAAGATAGTTATAGGTATATATAAATATATAGAAGAGTAGTATAAGCTTATATAGGAGAAGGGTAGTATTAAGAATAGCTATATTAAGGCAATCTTAAAGACTATACTACCTAATAAATTCCTTAATAAGTACTATATAAAGTAGAAGCCTTAGCTATACTCTACTTTAGGTATATAAGTTAGTAAGCCTTAACTTCCGTATAGAGTATTAAAGGGGAAGGGTAAGAGACGTACTATCTTCCCCTAGTATATATATTTCGATAGGGAGTCTAGAATTCTCGAGGTTACTAAAGCTAGTAACTAGGATAATCTTTCTCGTTCCTATCGCGATATAGAACCTACTCCTTTAACTCCTTCTAGATATCCTATTCGCTATAGATTACCTCTATATCGATTCTCTACTACTATTTAACTCGATAGGCTTAGCCTAGTAAGTAATACTTTAGTAGGGAGGTATAGATAGAATACTCCGGAGGTTTAGCTAGAATATATAAAGTAGTAGGATCTAAGCTAGTTTAAGAAGATACGCGATAAGTAGAGAAACCGAGCTATAGAAGTCTTTAAGCGTAAGTAGAAGATCGTTAAGTAGTTAGAGCGAGAGGTATATAGTAAGAATAGCTACTTCGCTAATAACTACGACTAGTCTATTTAACCTACGCTAACTAAGGATTTTACTACTTCTAAGGACATCGATAAGGCGACTAAGAATACTAGAGGTATTATCTTATATAGATAAAGGGGATAGAATAGGCGGAATAGGTAAGAAATAGTTTATTAGCCTATAGGCTAGGAAATCGTTAATTAGGGATTTAATAAAGATTTTATTTATTTTTTATAGGCTATAGGTTAAAAATTTACGATACGATTACTTTTTAGTTTATTACCTAGTATAAGGAATCTCTAGATCCTAGGAACTATAGTAGCCCTATTAATATAATAATCTATTAGTACGCTCGCGACTACTCTCTAGTAGTACAGCGATACTATTTTATCGTCTAGTAGGGAAGAAGAAAAGGTTTAGAATAGAAGTTTAGGTACCTCTTATACTACGCTAGCGCGAGCGCGAGCGGGAATACTAGTAGTAGCTACTATAAGTAGTTACCTTCGCGCGCGCGCGTAGGAAAGGAGGTATCTAAGGGATAGATACCTAAGATAAGGTAGGGATATTAGCGAGTAATATTACTTCCTTTAACTTAGGGGTTCCTAGCCTAATTCTAATCTAGGGAAGTAGCCTATTACCTTATAGTAAGGGGTTTAAGATAAGATCTCTTATAGGTAGGTAATAGACTCTTTTATAATATATACTATATACTAAATTCGAATTAAAGCGTTCTATAAGAAGAAGATCGTAGTTTTAATCCTCTTAAGTTAAGAGCCTCGTATAATCCCTTATTTAAGCCTTATTTTCTACTTTAATCGCCTTACCTTATTCCCTTACTTTAGCCTTAGCGAGCCTTAAACTCCTCTTATTACTCCTTATTTAATTCCTTCCTTTAACGAGGCTATCGATACTCCTCCTTCGTAGGAGGATCTAGAAATATCTTAGGCCTTATAGCTAGTAAAGGAATAAGATTACTATTATATAATTAGTATTACCCTCCTATAATAGTTAAAGCTACTACTACCTAGTACCTACGCTACTTCTATACTATTAGGTAATACTTATAGACTATTAGCGTATCTAAGGTTATTACTAGAATAACTAAGGCTAGAACTAAAGGCTATAGATAGATTATATATAGTAACTTCCTAATTAAGTCTAGTAGCTACTACTAGTATAACTTCCTACTACTACTTAAATTTTAACCTTCTCCGTATTATACTATAACTTATACCTTTTATAATAAGTCTAAGCTTTCCTCCTCTAAAGCCGCGAGAGCTTTATTAAAAGCTAAACGCCTATCGTATAAGAAACGCCTCTACTAATATCGCTAATATAAGTAATATCTACGCTCTAAAAGAAGTCGTTCGCCTCGAGTATACTAAGCTCCGTTAAGAGATAGAGTATCTATACTCGAATACCTATACTAGCTATAGAAATCTTACCTATATAGAAGCTACCTTACGCTATATTAGCGATATTTCTCGTACCTACCGCCTACTAATAGATATAGATAAGGAGCTAGACGATCTACTATATAATAAGACTTAAGATAGTAATTAGATAATAAACGAGTAGTAGTAGACCTTCCTTAATCGCTAGTATCGTCTACCCTTTACTACTAAAAGATAGTAGTATTACGCTAATATAGTCGAGTCTTATATCCTTACTTCTCGGCTAAATATCTTAGTCGTCTATCTACTATATATAGGCGTATAGAACTAGAGAAACGGAGAACCTAACCCTACCTTTAACCTTAATAAGATCTACCTATCCCTTTAAGTAGGTTATTCTAATACTTACCTATAAGCTTATATTATTAATAAGTATCGCGCGAATAGCGACTTCTAAGGACGCTAGACTCTTAGTATATAGTAAGATCTAGAACGCCGCTATACCTAGCCTAATCCTTACGCTTTCGATAGTCGTTAGTCTATCTTCTATCTTAGTACCCTACCTCTAGTAATACTAGCGCCTAGTACCTACTTATTCCTAAGCTAGCTATAGACGGATATCCGCTAGAGGGTCCGCTATAGTATAGTTATAAACTAGATAGAGTATAAAGCTAATCTCTCTCGTTACTATACTAATCTAAAGCGTCGTCGTAAGGAAGTCGATTATATAATAGGCCTATAGCTAGTCTAGCGTATTTATATCCGCTAATATAATAAAGTAATACCGAGTTACTACTATAAGGTTATCCGCCTAGCCTAGAATAGGTACTCTAACGCTTTAAGCTTAGGGAGGTATAGATAACTTTAGGCCTAGGAACTAAGGATAAGAGTATAGACTAAATATATAGTAGCGGCTATTTACTACTTATATCGAGCCTCTAATTTCGAGTCTACTAGTAATATAGTTTACTTCTACTTTCTCCTTCTTTCCTTTATTATATCTATTTATATTCCCGTTATCTATATAATATAGGAATATTATATTATATCCTCCCTCTTATACCTTAAACTAACTTTATCGGCTTTATATCTAGACGAGATAAGTTCCCTACCGCTATCGAGGATCCTCCGAAATATATTACTAATTCTAGGATATAAGTTCTATAATAGTACTATATTACTAGGGTAGCTTAGTACCTTCTATAATTTATACTCTATTAGGGTACGAACGTAATAAACGAATCCCTAGATAATCTATAATAACCCCGCTTAGCTAGAAGGCGTATTCTCTTAGTATACGCGCTACTTATATCTAAACGATATAGATTATATCCTTCGCTATAGCTATATTTAGGAAATTAATATTAGTTATTAAGACTAAATCTCTAGAGCTCTAGATAGAATAAAACTATATCCTCTAGTTACTAGCTATCTTCCTCTTAGTATAGGAAACTCGCTAATAGCGAGTACGTAAAATTAAGGACCTAATCGAATACTTAGAACGAGATAGGACTTAGCTACGCTATAATTAAACTCGAGAAGAAGAAGTTACTAGGAAATTAATCTAACCGATTCCTACGGACTTTAGAGAACGATATCGAATCGATATTATTAAACTACGCCTCGTCTAGCGTCGCCCTTAAACGCCTATTATCTAGCTTATATAGAGAGGCGCTAGGGATTAGTATAATAATAATAGATACCTACGCTTTAATACTAATAAGATTAATACTAAACTATAACTACTATAAGAAGAGATCGAGCTATAGGAGATAATACTTACTAAGTATACTACTATAGGTAATATATAGAGGTATTAGATAGTAGATCTATAATAGGAGCTAGAGAATCGATAAAGATACTCTACCCTAGGATCTCGAGATTCTCGCTACTTAATCTATTAGCTTAGATATACTAACGACTATACTAGGCGAACTCCTAGAACCGCTACTAGCCTACCCTTTATTATTAGAACTAGCTTATGTATTCGATAGATCGATAGGCGTAAGATACTCCTTATTAATTCCCCTAACCCGTAATTAGTACTATTATAGGTACTAGACTACTAATAGAAGGCTATATTCTAAATAGTAGCTAGCTTAGATCCTCCTCTCTAATAATAACGCCTAGAGTTTAGCGCTATTCTAGACGATTAGATCTAAGTTCTTATCCCTACTCGACTCTATAGGTACTCCTACTACTATAGGGAAGGCCTTAGATAGAGTACCTATTTTAGGCTAAATTAGAATACCTATAGTTAACTAGTTAGCCTCTAGATATCGCTTTTATAATCGTACTCTACTAGAGTACGAACGCCTAACCTCCTTAACTAGCTACCTATACGACTCTATAAGCTACGTATATATATAGGGATAATACTACTATCGCCTTTCTCGCTTAAAAACTAAACTAGACCCTTTTACTTCTAGATTTACGAAGCTAGCTATTAATATATCGCTATCCGATTAACTACTATATATAGTATATATTATAGTATAGCTAGCTAGTTACGAGGTATTAGAATATATAGGACCTATATAAGTAATTTAGAAGCGTAAATATTTATAGTTTACTAAAGATACCGTATATAACTATAGTAGCTTAGTCCGTAAAGCTAGCTACTACTATAGGTACTTAAGCCCCCTTCTATTCTATTAACCTCTTAACTTTAATAATACTAATAATACTACCGCCTTTAGTACCTTAGATTTTTTAACTTCTTCGAGCTCTTCCTCTATTAGTAGTTCTACTCTTACCGACTTTACTAAATACCTACTAATACTCCTATTACCTTCTACCTACTCTAATACTATAGCGAAGTTAGGTAATAAAGCGCTAATACCCGCTATACTAGCTAGCTCTAATCTAGCTAATAGTCTCGTAAAGCTAGAAGAACTTAAGGTATTATAACTCCTCGGATCTATAGACTATATTAGAGACTTCCGCGATTACTAGTTCCCTTCGGTTACTAACGACTCCCTAAGCGTACTTAATAAGAACTTAGATTAGCTTAGCGACTTCCTTAAGACTCTAAGCGACGAGAATAAGACTAACCTTACTAACTTTATCTACGTATATACTAACTACTTTATCGAGGGACGATTAGTTAGTATACTAGAAATAGTAGATCGCGTTAAGAAGGCTACTAATATAGCGCCTAATCGTTATAAATATAAGGCGCTAGATAAAGTATTAATATAGGGAGAGAAGGCTTATAATTAGTATATAGTATTAAGGAAGGCTATAGCTTCCTAGCTATCTTTACCTATTAAGCGTTACTTTATATAGTACTTCCTTAATATTAGTATACCGCCTTAACGATAGAAGGAGTTTACTACCTTTATCCTTAGCTATAAAGATTAGAAAGTAGTCGCTCCTCGTATTAGTAAGACCTTTATTTAGAGACTTATAGACTAGAAAGGTAAGAGTAGCCTAAGTAAGAACTACTAGGTTAAGTAGACTAATCTAGATACTATCGATAATACTTAGAAGAAGGCTTAAGTAGATACTATAGATCTTAACTTAGCGGAGGTATAGGAATAGCTAAAGAAGAATAACCTCGGACTATATTTAGAGGACTAGTTCCTTTACCTAGTTAACTCTTATATCCGAGAAGAATCTTAGATACCTACGCCTAATACTAGCTCTTCGAATTAGGGTAAGTAGCGAGAACCTTCTCTAGCTAGTAGCTATCCTTAGACTAATACTAACCCTACCCCCCTTTCTATTTAAGAGAAGCCTACTCTATCTTAATAGGGTCCTACTAGAAATCTACGCTCTTATATAAAGCTACTACTCTTAAACTTAGGATAGGGTTAGAACCCTTCTTAGCCTAGCTACTAGCGCTCTATATCTAACGCCTTACCTAATCGTCTAAAGAGTAACTCTACTTCTAGCTAAGTTACGCCTACGTAATAGTCGCCTACTCCTCTTTACTCTAGTAGCTATAGCTAAACTAACTCTAGCCTTCCTTATACTAGATTAGGAAACCTTCCTCGATCTAGCTCTAGTAACTTCTCTCGCCCTACCTCTAGTACTTTCTATAACTCTCCTATAGTATCTAATTATAGTAGTATATTATTACCTAATAATAATAAGGCTTAGATCTATAATAAGTATCTAGGATTTATAGATACTACCTTAATCGCTTAGATTAATTATACTAATAAGAATAAGCCGAAGTTTACTAATAATTAAGTCTAGTAATATCTTATAGATTATAATAAGAATAGTAAGCGCTAAAGCGCGAGCCTACTCTACTATAATTACTTACGACTATTTATAAGTAGAATCCTAGGAATACTAAACTAATAAGGTAACTACGCTACCTAAACGAGTAAGGTTAGAGCTATAGTTACTACTAAAGATAACCTTAATAGGTTCCGCCGCTAGAACTCTAACTAGTTCGATATACTTTACTACCCTAACGTCCTTTCTAATACTCTCGGTCCCTATTACTTTATAGCCTAAATATATAATATACCTATAAGCTAGAAGATTCCTTTTCTAAACTTAGCCCCTACTATATTATATATAGTAGGCGAACTAAGTAAGGATAACTAGGAGAAGAATAGTAACCTTACCTTAAAAGGCCTCTTTAACTAGTAGGAGAGTCCCTTCTATACTAAGAACTCTAGAAATAATCTAGCCTTAGCTAGGAATACTATCTATAATATTACTATAGATAAGGTACGAATATATTAGTAGTACTAGCGCTTAATTCGAGAGAAGTATAACCTAGGATAGGGACGTACTATAGTTTATAGATTAATTTAGTAGTTAATAAGGACTAACCCTATCTACTACCTTCTCTATATACTACTATACTTAGACTCTTACCCTACCCTTATATTATACTCCTACTATATTAAGGATTAATATAGGGCTAGTAGTACTAAGGAGAGTAATATAGGAGCTTAAGCCTTCTACTACTTAGACTTTAATATTAAGCGTATATATATACCTAAGAGTAGGAAGAATATAGTATAGGGCTTACTTACTCTTCTAGCTAAAGATACTAGCGACTATACTATTATTATCCCTAGTATATATAAGCGTAAGAAGTAGGATCTCTAGGTAAAGTTACTTAAGGAGCGCCGAGGACTATAATCTAAAGCTAAGATTAAGACTATTAATAAGAAGATATAGATACCTAAAGACGCTAAGAAGTATAATACTAACTAGAAGCCTATTCTATATAGTAAGCTTAATATTCGAATTTCTATACCTTCCTTACTATACGGAGCCTAAAAGTAGACTAAGGAGCGAATTAACTTATTCCTCTAGCTCGTTAAGGTAGACCTTTAGAGAGAAGTACTTAAGATTCCTAGTAGTAGTAGCTAGACTAATCTAAATACGTCTTACCGTAATCTTATAGCTCTAAAGGTAATACTTTCTAGATTCGCTAATATCTTTAGTAAGATCCCCTTCCGCGTTCTAGCTACGATTAAGATAGATTTAACCTAGCCTATTAGTAATACGTTAATAGCTTAGCGTTAGTAGTCCGATCCGATAGTTATTAATAACTAGTATAAGATATACTATATATTATAGGAGTACTATAACGCTAGACCGAATAATACTAACTTTAGGTAGTTAATCTAGCTTCGTAAGTATCGTACTATAGCTATAAATAAATTCTATAAGAAGTAGGCGGTCGTTTAGGGAATAGAGAAGAAGGCCTTTAGTAATAACTCCTACTTTAATAATAATAGGGACTTTAGTAGGTTACTATCTACTTTTAAGGCGCCTATTCCTAAACTCCTAGAAAGCGAGGAGTTATCTATCTTAGAAGGTAATTTTATTAACGACGATAGTATAGCTATAGATAAGGACGGGAATATACTAGAGTAAGCTTATTATCGTTCGTACCCTACTAGGGTATAAACGCTATAGATAGTACTATAGGTTAAGGCTTCTAATTAATATTTTCCTTTATTCTATAATAGATTACGTTTAATTTCTAGGTATAAAGGTATAAGTCTATAGGTTAGACTTATAGTAAGGGAGGGAATATAGGCTAGCTAGCTAGCTTCTATAGTAAATACTAAGGCTATTAGCGCCTATCTTTAACTTCTAAGCTATAAGTACCTTTATAATTATTACGATACCTACTTTATATATATATATACGACTAGCTTCTTATATATTATACGATATAGATAGATATAGTAAAATCCTATATACTAAACTTCTTCTCTTCTTTTATAGCTTCCTTTAGAAGTACCTCTATATATACGAATACCTTCGTATATCTAAACCTACTAATAGAGCTATATTATACCCTCTACTAAGATCTATCGCCTATAACCCCTTATTAGCTCTATTACCTACTTAGCGCGTATAGGTAGGTTAGTCTATAGGCGCTAGGTTATACTAGTTATAGATAGAGGAATACCTTCGTTAGATAAAGCTCGAGTAAGAGGTAAAGGATAGTAAGAAGGAGTAAGAGCGTAAGGAACTACTTAAAGAAATAGCTACGTACCTTACCTCTAGCTAATCCGTACTAGTATACCTTCGAGTACGTTTTAATTTAATAGAAGGCTACTCCTTAGAGCTACGCTAGTCTTAGTCGCGATCCTCTTCTATAAGAGAAGGTGTACTACTACCTAAGTTACTATCTATAAACTACGTAGAAGTAGCGAACTAGTAATAGTATATTTAGCTACTCTAGTAGTAATAGTAGTAATACTCTCTACTCTAGGCCTACCTACTACTAGGTTAGGGCTACTACCTACTATACCTATAATATCCTTAGTATAGGTTTAGTTCTCCGCTATAGTAGCTATATACTTATCCTCCGCTACTATAATAACTATAGTAGGCTATCTAACTAACTCTACTAACGCTACTTATACTAAGCCGTCTAGCTCTATAGAAGCTAAAGGTAGCCTTTAGACTACGTCTAGGTAGACGCTATAACCTAGATAATACGAACTAGAAGCTACCTACTTTCTACTATAAAGCGATTAAGCGTATTAGATAGGACTACCTTAACTTCGACCTATTTTAGTCGCTAAACGAATATATTAACGGTATAATACTATACTATTATAAGCGAATAAATCCTCTCTATAGCGCTTATAGCTATTAGAGCTATATTACGAGAGAGTACCTAAATTAACGCTTTACTAATCTAGAGTAGTCTATAGCCTACTATCTAGTCTAGTATTAGAAGGAGAGCTTTAGCGAGAAGATAAGATAATAAGCGGTATAAGATTAATAGTAGTAGTAGTAGTAGTAGTAACTATATAATCGAGCGCTAACCTTAGGACCTATATTAGTACTATAATAGTAAGGCGCCGTAATAGCTTAGATAGAAGGTTATTCGTATACCGCGGATACTAGCGATAGTTTAGTCGTAGACGAGGACGACCTACTAAAGAATATTATAATCGAGTCTATCTATAAGGTACTAGCCTAGGTTCTATAAGCTAAGATTAATATTAACGCTCTAGCTAATAAACTAAAGAGAGTACGAATAGACTTAGGTTTAGATAAAGATAAATTACGTATAGAGCGTCGAGTACGAGACTAGCGTAGAATTAAGGAACTAAAGAAGATTAACTATACGATTCGTAAGTATAAGCTATATAAGCCTATTTACGCCCTCTTTAACTAGAAGCCTATTAGCTTACTTAATATACTTAATAGTACTAATATTACTATTCTAATTATATAGCTTATATAGTAGGCCCTATAAGTAAGAGATAAGACTAAGTACCTATTCTTATAGCCGCGGAACTAGAAGAAGAAGGTACTAGTAGCTAATAGGGAAGCCTCCTTTAATATTAAGGCTTATATAAGGGTATACCCTAATATATTCGTAGCGCCCTAGGCTTAACTATAGATATAATAGGCCTAGGTATAATAATAACTATAGCTAGGTTAAACCCTACTACTAGTTCTAACGTTAGTACCTAAACTACTAAAACTAGCCTAGCTAATACTAGCCTAGTAGTAAGCGATAGACGTTAATAGCCTAGACCTTTCTCTATACGCCGAGGTTATAACTAACGTTTTAAAGGAAGCTATATAATATAGCTATATCTTAGTAGAAGCGAGCTCGTTAACGGACGAGGTACGAAAGAGTATTAAGAACTAGAAGAATCGTAATATAATAGACTAGGCGTTTAGTATTCTAGTTACTATCTACGCTAATAGGTAAGAGGCTAAGATACTAGTAAATTAAGTAGCGGCTAACTAAGGATCTAAGATTAATATAATCTACCCTTACCTATAGTAGGCTCTTAGACTAGAACTTCGCCTACTATAGTAAGTTAGCTTACCTATAATATTAATAAGAATACTAGACGGTAGCTTATACTTACTTACGTACTTTATTACCTTTACTATAATCGTCTAAGGTCTTACCTACCTAGTCTAGGTATTCGTATCCCTAATAGCTTATAGCTAACTATTCCTACTCTTAGGCCTACTATACCTAATAGAGGTTAACGCCGTATTATATATTAAGGAGAGTAGGATCGAAATAGGTAGCGACGGCGACAATCTACGGGTTACTATTAATACTCCGATAACTACGAGAAGTATAGCTCTATAAGTTACAGCTTAGCCTAAGGACGCTCTTATAGACGATAGCGATAATTATACTAATAATAAGATAAGCGGAAGCGACGCCTATACTAAGGACTCTAGTAACGACTTAGATTTTTAAAGAGTCCTAAATATAATAAGAAACTACTTCGGATAGAGATTAGACTAGCTAAACTAACGGTAGAAGTCTTATAGATTAATATTAGCGCGGGTACTAGTAGAGCGTAATATATTAATATTTAAGATAGTAGACTCGACCTATTCTATATATACGACGCGTCTACTACTTCGTACCGCTACAATACTAAGTACTTCTACGTATAATATACTCTAGCGCTAGATTCGGAGTTCGATATTACTAATAATAGCTTCCCTTCCCTAACTACTAAAGTAAACGTTCTACTTATAGCGTAATAGCTATTCCTAACTAAGAGACGAGTATACTATTAGCTAATCGATAGAAGTAAGACGTTAGAGGAACTATAGGTATAGATAGGTACTATAAAGTTTTAATTAGGACTATAGGTCCTAGAAGAGTACGAACTAGAGGTTCTTTAACTACTATAGATATACTAAGATCTCGACTATATAGGACTTAATAATATTAGCCTACCTACTAACCTTATCTAGTACCGAATAAAGATAAAAGAAGGTACTCTAATCTATAGAGCTAAAGCCTATAAGATAGCCTCTTATAAGGAATAGTAGCTTTATAAGTATATAACTAATAGACTAAAGGTAGGTATATTTAAGAGATATATAGCTACGAATAGAGAGCTATTACGATAGAATACTACTTTAGTAATTATCGATAGGCTAGGCGGTAGAGAGCTAAGGCTTATATTTAACTACTATTTCGTTATAGAAGAACTACCTAGGGCGTAAATATAGTTAATCTAGGCCTATAAGGAGTTTATAGCCGACCTACGATAGAAGGTTATAAGTAAGTTTAATCTAAAGAACGCCTACTAGACCGTTAAGATCTACCTAGATAATAGATACTATCTCGCTTTCTTCGTACCTAGACTTAGGTAATTATAACCGATACGGATAGTATAGAGCGTAAAGAGTAGCCTATATACTATAAACGAATTCTATATAATATCCTTTAGACTAATCCCTAAACTAAACCCTAAGCTATTACTTCTCTACGCTAAATAGCTAGATTAGATACTATATATAATATTCTATATTAACGATATACTAGTAGCCTACTAGGACTAGGCTAGTTACTAGGACTTCCTTAGTTACTACCTATTCCCTAGGTTAGACTAAGTAATAATAAGGGTCTTATTTAAGAAGATAGAGATTAGTATAGATAAGATCTTAGTACTAGGTAACTAGTACGAGGTAGGAGGCCTCTAGACGATAAAACTAGAGCGAATTAAGAAGGTCCTCGACTTCCCTATACTAGCTATACTATCGGATATTTAGAAGCTCTTAAGTATTACTAATACTATAAGGGAGTATATTAAGAACTATAGGGAAAGTATAAGGCTATTACGAGTACTTATAAAGGATAACGTAGATTAGGTATAGATACTAAACTAGTAACTATCCTTTAACTTTATTTATAAGCTCGTAGTAGCGGCCGTCCTTAAGTACGGATTCGATAGTAACGAGCCTATCGAGATATATAGCGATACCTTAAACTATAGCGCTAGCTATTTCTTCTAATAGTAGTAGGTTATATAAGGCTAGTAACGGTAGGTACCGATCCTATATAATAGCTTTACTTTCGATAGAACCTAGCGGAACTATAGTACGTATAAGAGAGAGCTCCTTATAATCGTTACCTTCGCTAGTAAGTATAAGTATATACTTAACGGGTAGAAAACGTCGATAATCTAGACTAACTATAAGCTAATTACTAGTTTTATTAACTCTAATACTATAGAAAGTATCTACGCGCGCTAGTAGTAGGTATTATAAGAGCTTAATATCTAGATTAAATTTATTAAAGGGAAACGTAACGTTGCTACTAATAGCCTATCTAGAATAATATTTCTAGACGACTATATAGTAGAGAAAGCTACTAAGGTAGTATAGAGGTTAAGCGAAGAGCTCGATATATATAAAGCGAAGAGGGATATAAAGTAGTAGATATAGAAAGATAGTAAAGGCGGATACGAGGACGTACTTTATAACTTATTATCTAAGGAGGAGAGAGAGAAGTATAAGGCTACCGTAAGCGTAGAAGTCTCGCTTATTAATACGACGAACCTATAGCTAAAGGTAGCTATTAGTTATAGTAGCTATAGAACTCGTATAGTACTAGACTACCCTTACTATAGCCGAACTATAAACGACGAGGAACTACTAGACTAGAAGATATTTAGCCTACTAGAGAAGCTACTAGAGTAGATTACTACTAAGAGTCTATTACTAGAGACTAAGATATTATACCTATATAAGTTAGACGTAGAGCGATAAGCCTACTAATACGGAGATTATACTTATAATTACTATAAGGCTACCCTTTAAAGCCTAACGCCTACTAAGATATAGAAGATACTAGATACTTAAGAGTACTAGTATAGCGATATTATTAGATACCTCTAGTACTAATAGATCCCTTAATACTAGATAAAGACGCGCCGCTTAGCTTTTAAGAAGAAGGTTAGCTCTTACCGCTACTACTAGGCTATATATACCCTACTAAAGAGGAACTATATAGTATAGGAGGGCTATAAGGAAGTCTAGATATAGTACCTTACTCTAGACTAGGTAGCTAGCGTACTTTAATAGGTATACGACAATATAGGCTATTTTAGCCTAAGGATTATTTATTATAAGCTCTATACCTAAGTTTAGTAGCCTACTATAATAAAGGATATCTACGACTATATTAAAGGATATATTTACTATAGTTTATAATAACCGGGCTATAGGTACGAACCTCTCTAACTACTATTAGTCTTATACCCCTATAAGGTACTTTAGATAGATTTAATAGGCCCGTTTCTAAAGATTAAGGAAGGAGGCTAGACCTACGAATACCTACTTATACTTATAGATATCTTTACCCGCTTTAGAGAGATTAAACTATTATACGACTAATACGTAGAGATAGTACTTATAGTAGTAAAGCGAAACTTCGAGAGGAATACTTAGCCTATTACTTTATTCTACGATCCTAGTACTAAATTTACTTTAATTAAGGCGTACCTCGCTAAGGTTAGAGTATATAACCGCCTAGTACTAATAGGTATAAAGAACCTTACTAGTACCGTTAAGAACCTTAATAGAGTTATTTAACGTTACCTAGAGCGTAGATCTATAATCCTTACTATCGATAAGAACGGTTATCTAGTAAATACTCTTACTAACTAGTACCGAGACGTATCGTAGGTAATAAGCTACGCTAATTAGAGATATATTAAAGGTCTAGGATTCTTACTAGCTAAAATTAAGATAGCTATTATATTAGAAGAACTACTATACTACCTATCGCTCTATAAGTAGTATCTTATTAATATATTAAAATCTAATTTTAAGGTTACTAATATATACCTCTACGCTATACGAGTCCTTAAATATTTTAGTAAGCGATAGTATATTTACTAGGCCGTCTAGAAGTAGTAAAAGCTTACTATAGATCGATAATAAGTACGTTAGGAAGACCGCCTTATAGTACGAGCGTCTTACTACGCTATTAGAGATCTAGTACTACTATAAGATTAAGAGCTATATTAGCCTAAGTTATAATAACCCCTATAGACTAGCCTCTTCTAAGTAAGGTCCGCTATACTAGACTCGAAGAGCTCCTATATTCTTAAGACTCTAGAAAGTAGTAAGGTTAGTAAGAAGAAGCTACTAGGTATCTACTATAGTAGTAACCTTAGACTATTTTATCTACGTAAGGGCTATCTTACTACCTTTAATACTATCCTTAATATTTTACGGCCTATAATACTTTATCTAACTAAGGTAGATAACCTATATTTAAAGCGCTCTCGCGAGGTATAAATAGCTACCTAGCCGCGACTAATACTACGTTAATAAGGTACTATAGGCCTATCTTCGTTATTTATATTTCTAGGAGTATTTATATTACGCTAGCGAGCGTTTAAGTAATAGCTAGGTATTAGACTTAGTATATAGGGAGTTATTAGAAGTATAGGAAGAGTAAGCTTTTAAATATAGTTCTACCGTAAGGCGAGGAGTTTAATATAAATACCCTTCGAGCTTATTATTAGATATACGGCTAGCGAGCCTAGATATAGATAGCTACCTCTTAGGGTAACTAAGACGGCTACTTAATATATAGGGAGTAGTAAAGGATAGGTGCCTTAGGCTATCTATAAGGCTATAGGCCTATACGTACGGCTAAGCGTTATAACTTTAGCTTCGTACCCTTCTAGATAGTCCTTCGTATAATAACCTACTTATCTCTCTTACTCGCTTCGATATATACTCGCACTAAGCTCTACTACTAACTTACTAAACTTAAGCACACTCTTATTAATTTTACTAACTAACTACTATACCGCTTCTCCGGCGAACCCCTATAGCTCGACGCCTACGAATAGCTTAAGATGGCTATCGACATCGGCTCCGGATCCCTCGACATACTTTAGAGTTTCTAGCAACTACTCCCTATTGCTTTGCCCGTTAGTAAGATGGACCGAGCCCGCGCTCTCGTAGCTCGATAGGAGCTTCGGCTTCTCGGCCTACGCAGTCAAGCCGGGGACGACCAGCCAGCCACGGAGGCTATATGAAGGGGATCAGCAGTCGATGAAAAGGATCAAGGGGAGTGGATCGCTTGCTTTCGGTAGACTATACAGCTGGATTCAATGCCGTCAGCAGCTGCGATGGCATGGCACAGTGGTTGGACTCGTCCTGTTAGCTTGCATCACCACAGACCACCATGGCCGGTAAGCATTCCCCTGTTGTCCAACATTCGAACATTTGTTGATCAGTACCAGAGGATCCGTCAGAGGCACAGTGCGCCTTGAATGTATCCAGATGGCTGGCCTCACCCTGCCCTACTGCCTCACACTCATCCAAACACCACTCTCGGACGCGACAAACGCTCTCCTCGACAAGCTGGACGATGCCAGATCCATGTGTTACGACGTTTTCGCAACCTTCCCGCCAGTTGAACTCGATGTGCTCCTGGAGCAGCAAGGCATTCCGTAGAATCTCCTCGACGATGGCATCGAGAAGCTTCGAATTGCCATTGGCGCGCTGGAGACGGTCAGCGCCTGGCCAGCACACTTTCCTGCCCTGGATATCGACATCGAGCGCTTCAAGCGAGTCATTAGCAGCTGAGAGGAACTTGTCTCCGACATGAATTGTGACATATGTACTACTGCTTCACCTGCCATGTCTTCAACTTCTGACCTAGGAGCGTGGCTCTAATTTTGAATTTGGTCCCAGTTCTAAGCATTCACCAAGACGTCTTCGACGTTATTTCACTTGAGCGCGAAGGCTTTCCCATTCAACTAACAAATTGTCCCACTGCGATTGATTGACCCAGCCTTTGCAAGTAGATCCTAAGAAGGCTGTTAGCCGTCTGCATAAGATGTGTACATTCTCCTCGCTTAGCGACCGCTATTGAATGCACATTGCTGTAGGCTACGCGGCTGCCTCACTCCGTCAGCAAGGCTTCTTCACAATTCGCAGCGCAATTTGAAGCGCTCAAGTTTCTTCCCCTCTTCCTCCAACACTCGTACCTTCGACAACCCCATCGTCACTCGCACACCCATCACCATCATCGCGCGCAAGAACGGACCGTTGGTAGTTTCTTCCCTCAGCCAGCTTCTGCGGCATACTGACTCCATCCATGATTCCATCCAGAACCGACTTCCGATCAGGTCTCCTCCGCATGGGATCAGTCTGCTCGCGCCATTGCCTGCACCTCAGCGCGCAAGGCGCACCCATCACCCTCAGCGCCGGAAACATGGCATCTCGGCTGCTTCAAACCCGCATTGCCATCTACGACCTCAGGGCTCAATGCCCAGCAGCTCCCCGGTTCCTGCTCAGTGGCTCTACACGCGCTACGTTCGACTTCAAGAAGCTCTACAGCGATGCCACCGACCTCTCCCTCGGCTGACCTCTCTGCTGGAAGAGCTTCTCGCCTCCCCGAACCATCTGCATTCCCTCCCACTCGATCTCCAGCGAGCACGCGACCTTCGCCGCCGCTGGAAGCACGCCTCTTTCAACTTGGCAGGAGACGATGGTGCGGATCCGGCGCCGGAGGGTGAAGTGTCCACTCCTGTTCCTGGCAAGAAACGCAGCAGGAAGTCCGCGAGGAGAGATAACAACAAGCACACAGAACCTGGCGGAGCAGATAACATCGTTGCGGTATATGCTCACATGATTGTGCTCGAATGATCCTGAACTGCCAGAATGCCCAATAGATATCATGACCGGGCAAGCCATGTGCATATTTCGCACCAGTGAGTAAGAAACACATCTCTCTAACAGTGGGTGATGAATCTCTGTGAGGAAGTTCACTCCCCAATGCGCACCAATCTGTGGTGCATACGAGACTCACCAAGTGCAGCTTTCACGAGGTCAAATGACAGGCTTCTTACAGCATCCTCGTCTCCTGATCGATAGTCTCAGAACACTTGATATGCAGCTAAATTGTTCGGAGTTCAAGTCTGATATTAGGGCGTCCAAGAGCTTCGAGTAAGGTCATCAGACCGCAAGAGGCCGTCAACCCGCTTCATGGAAGGGCGTCAAAGCGCAAGGTGGGAGGGTTCTTATTGAGAGAGGGTGTACAAGAGCTTAGTGGGAGGGCGTTGGAGAGCAGGGCGTCCGAGAGCAAGGTCGTCACAGAGCTACTTGGGAGGGCGTTCAAGCGTCCATTGGGAGTTAGTGAGTTCTTTGGAAGGCACTCGAGAGGCCATTTCGAGGTCGTCAGAGAGGGTAGGGCGTTGGAGAGCTTCGTAGGAGGTCGTCGGCCCGCTTCACGAGTCACCCGGAGATATATTCCCGAAGGCTATTTGGGCCAATCTCTTCGTCGGCGGCTGTTCATGCTGGTATGAGTTGGGTTGAATTTGAATATGAGTACTTCTCAGACTCTTCTTCCGCTTTTGCTATCATCACATCGCTCAAAGTACAGAAAGGCCACAGTACTGCTCCAGACATTACTCTCTCGTCTCAATTCCCAACAAGTCCAGTCAAAACACACCAAGATTCCCAATTCCGTCTCGCCCATCAAGTTTTCACTTCCAATCAACTCCCACTTGCTTCTCCGTCCACATCATCCTCGATCACACGTTTCCTTAGTCTCCCGTCTAATTCCATCTCCGGCTTCCGCTTCACTCTCTCACCACTCAGGCTTCTCTTTAGTTCCTCCATTCGCCGCCGCTTTGCTTCCATCTTCAGATGGTGCTGCTCCTCTTCACCCGCGCTTGTCGACCTTAGCACCTTGAGAGCCTGTAAGTTTGACTTGAGCTTGCGCTTTTCTTCCAGTAGCCTTGACTTGACTGAAGAGGTCTCCACACTCAACGTCTCCATCTCCCTCATCAACGTTTTTGCAAGTTGATCGCTCTTTGGGATCGCCGCCAGTTGTCCGGTCTCAACACTGGCCATTCGATTCGACTTCCACTCTTCCTCGCCCAGGGACTGCTTCTTCGACGTTAACGGCTGTGAAGTTGTCGTCCTCCTTGGAATTCCCAACGCCGATCTATGCCCAGCTTCTTTGGCCAATGAGGAAGAGCTGGACTGTCTCTGCCAGTGGCTCTCAAAGCTTTGTTTGTGGCCCTTCGATTTGGTTAGGATTTCCTCGTAGTCCCTTGGTGGATTCTGTCTTGACCGCGCTTGTCCTGCCAGCTGCATGCTGCCCGTCGCGGGTTGCTGTCGACGTCCATTTACCACTGCATCTGGCCCAATAGCGCCATGCAATGCCTGCTGATTGCTTTTTGGCGCCGTGACTACCCTCGCCCGTGTGATCGCCCTGCCGGTGCTCGCAGATTTGATCGCCGGCAAGTCAATTGGGACACGACCCAGTATTGGCCGTGGTTGCTGAGTTTGCAGATTTACTGCGTTTCGAGCCATCCCAATTTGTGGTCTTGCCGCAGGATTTGTGTAGTGATGTGCCATTGGCACCGGATGCTTCGCAGGAGGTCGAAGGCGGGCATTTTCGCGCTGTGCTCCTGCATCGGAAATCTTTCGAGATTGCGGATTGAACGGCTGCATACTTTCACCGAAGACGCCTTGCTGGGTGTAGGCAGTCATTGTCGTGTTCAAGATGTGTCCAGCTGTTGAACCTTACTCTCCTTGAGCTACTCTTGTCCGGACCCGCCATACGCGGTCTCTGACTAACCGACCGAAGCCTGGCACTCGTCAGATCGTACTGCTCGAGGTTGGACGCATCTCATCGTCTCTGCGGAGTTGCTAAGCTCTCGAAGGGTGGAACCCTACAGAGGCGTGGGAGGTCGTCGGGTGCAGGTGTCTTGGCATTCGGTGGTGCAGGGGCATCGCCTTGCGTCTGGTCGCTTGATGCATTGATGGTCGCTGTACCTGTGGTTGCATAGGCTTCTCCCACGACGTCTGCAACGTACGGCTGCATGTAGTTCGTTCTACCGGTGAAGAATGGTTGATGAGACGTGCCGCCTGAAGGTTGGGCGTTGATTCCGCTTGTCATGACAGCAGAGGGTGTCTGGACGTTGAGTATAAGTCCAACAGGACCCGCTGGTGGAGAGTTCATTGGTGTCAAGATGGGGCTGTTGATAGCCGAGTCCTCGGACGGCGAAGCATCCTCCACCAGCACCGTCGAAGTTTGCGGAAGCTCTGGCATCTAGGTGTAGATCGATGGGAGTTCGAATATCCTGTCCTCGCCTAGTAACTCAGCTGGATCTGGTGTTGGTGGTGCGATCGACGGAGTGGCGGTCGGTATGCCTGTTATGATCCAAAGAGCCATAGATGATGTGCTCGCTGGGGCGGATTGACCGCGAGAACGTGTGGTTCGCAGAGTCGAATGCTCCGGGAGTGGCGCACTTGCGGAACCGGGACTCACAGGAGCCGGCGTGCTTGCTGGGACAGAATTGGCGGGAGTGGTGGTAGTTGCTGGAGGCAAATCTGGTGCATGAGTGGTGCTTGCGGGGATGGAGCGGGTCGCATGGGTGGCGGGCGGTGTATTGGCAGAGGTTGTGTCACCACGAGGCGGCATGCTTGCTCTAAGAGGGTCGTTCGCTGCGGAGGTCGCATCAAGCGGGCCTGGAGTAGGTGTTGCCGTAGGAGACGTGGTCGCAGGGGGCGAGGCAGGAGTAGGCGATGTTTCCCCAAGGGCAAACTCAGGAGAAGCGGCCGAGGGAGGAGTCGTTGCAGCAACTGCCCCATTGGATTGAGAAGATGCCTTGGGAGTCGCAGTCGCGGAAGTTAAACCACTCGGTCCGTGGTATGCGTGAGGCAGAGGGGCCGGTAAAGTCGAAGATGCAGCCGAACGGCGAGCGAAAGCTTGGTAGAGAGCCGTTTCAGAAAACCACTGGCCGACAGTTGCGAACGGGCGAGACGTTGCTCTCCAGGTGCCGGCGACAGTGGAAGGTTGGAGGAATGTTAAGAGCACATTCGCGACATCTCTCGTGCACATGCCGATGAGCAGTGTAGAGATGAAGGCCAAGGTGATGTTCAAGTAGCCAATGGATTGGAGTAGTGGTGGCATTGCCACGGAGGCCTCGGTGGTCGCAGGAGTGACCGCCATCACCTGATTAGTCGTGTTTAAGAGGACATGTGCCTGGATATAGTCCATTGTCCTGTGGAAGACGTGGTGCCAGTCAACTCTCTCTTTGTCTTCTGACGGATACGTACGAAGTCCACGCCGAGTACGCCATAGCTGCGCGCTTGTGCTGTTTGTCGATGTCGTCCTCGCAGGTGCTTGGTAGCGGTTGATGGTTGTTGAGGTTACAAGATGTGAGCGACGAGAGAAGTAGATATAGTCTTGGAGGTCAAGGGAGGTCGCTCAAAGCTTGATATAATTGACCGGAGAGTGAAGTCATTGCTGGCAGCAGCGCCTTTGGGCTAGCATGTGATATTGAGCTAAGGGTGAATTGAGGTAATTTTCTGGCGAGAGCGCCGTAGCGAATAGCTGGATGCAGATACACAGCGCACTTGTAGAAACAGCGGAGCAGACATTCTTCACCTCGAACTTTCCAAGTGTTCCATTTGGGATGAAATTGGATCAAGCTTTCTCACTCAGCTAGAAGCGCTTCCACTTGTCCTTTCCCATCGTGGTACAGTCAATTCGTCTCAGCGTGCTGCGCTCCAGCTCACTTCCGTCACTTCCTGCAGCCACTTCAACGTCGAGTACCACGATATTCAAGAATGGCAACATCAACGACTGCGTAATGGCACCAGAGGTACCCTAATCTCCCTCAAAACGCTGGATGAGACTGCTAACACTCTTTCAGACCTTACTTCTCATCGCCCTCTTCGTCAACTTCCACCGCCGCCAGATCTTCCCATTCGCCCGCCTCCCTGCCGAGCTCCAGGTCCTGATTCTCGAGTCCTACCTCTCGGTCGGCTCGCAGTTCCTCCAGATCAACATCAGTTATACCTCCGCCGCCTCGCCCAACTCGTCCATCTACGCTCTGCCAGCTCTCGGATCCTTGACCGGCGTCAGTTGTGCTATGAGGCACCTCTGCGCCTTCGTCTTTTCGTCCCGCAACGACTTCTATTGCAGGATCCACGTCAGATCTTTGGCCACGGCTATCCTGCCAGTGCTTACCATAGCCAACCACCTCTCGCAGAATCTCAATATCGGCTCGCAATTCTCACTCGGCTACACAGCTACCGTGTCAAGGTAGTCGTCCATCTTCGTGGCACTATAACGTCCGGCCAGCACGACATCCGGCCACACCTACGCCGCCACGTTCTTCACCTTCTTCGGCCGGCATGCCAGATCATCACCCACTACTAAGCCGCGGTCCATATCAAATCCACCAGAGTCCTCTCTCGACACAACACGATCAAAGTCATTCAGAACCGCGAAGTCGAGTCCCAAACCTTTGGTCGCACTGTCTAGCGGGTCGATGGTATGTTGAAAGGTGATCCACCGGAGAGCGGCTGGGAGAACTCTTCCAGAGCGCAAGGGTATCGGGGAAGTTTTTTGAGGCTGCATGAGCGAGCGGAAGGGCGTATAATCTTGCCACATTGTACCCTAGAGCAAACGCGATGGGTTGAGAGAGCCATGCTGTTGTTTTCTTTGGTTATTTGCGAAGCTGACGTACGGCCACGCCGGAGATCTCGTGAAATGGCCATCATAAGGTTCTTCATTTACTCACCCCCTTGGTCCGTGCACATTGCTACTTAGCACGGCAAGATAAAGCTGTAGAAGGACTCCAAGCTTCACTTCACGACGTGCCTAAACGAACCCCAACCCACCCACAGGACACAACCACACAAGCCGGCCATCATGCAGCTGCAAGTTGACGACATTAACGAACCTCCACATCCAAAGTGCACGCACTCCAGCATTAACATCCCCAATGCAACCGCAAGAGTTGATGGCGGCAAAGGACGATGCCAGCCCTTGTAAGCCACATCTTTAGCACGTATCGTTCGACAATTGACTCTTTGTGCAGGCGAACGTGCGCTGGGAACGTACCACCGACAACACACCCTATGACGCTCCCTTAAGCAATCACAAGATGCTTATTAGCTTCCTAACCAGCCTCTCCACCCTAGCCCCTAGTAATGGCCACCTTTGTGAGTTTGCACTCCGAGCCCG
Organism: Zasmidium citrigriseum; assembly: GCA_002786025.1. NCBI lineage: Eukaryota > Fungi > Ascomycota > Dothideomycetes > Mycosphaerellales > Mycosphaerellaceae > Zasmidium > Zasmidium citrigriseum. The sequence goes on along the minus strand of NHNW01000055.1, from coordinate 156,337 downwards.
CGAATGTGTCGGCAGCTCTCGATACTAACCCTTTGGAAGAGTCTTTCAGCTAGTTGCGGAACGACATTAAGACTATGCCGGCAATTTGTCCTCCTGATGTCGCCTCCACTAGTGTGAGCCTCGCGAGTCCTGTTCTTGCCAACACTGAAAGTGAGCCTACAACCGCCGTATGGCGCGCCGCGCGGTCAGCGCTATAAGTTGACCTAACTACCGAGGAAGCTCCTGTAGTATTTTTGCGATCAATGTCCTTCTGGAGCGCAATATGCGCTTTGTTACTCCGCAATCGTAGTCTAGCATATGTTAGGAGAACTTACTTCTACTTTTTATGCGGTGGCGCTCCGTCAGAAGCGCTCTGACCTCTCTTATGGATTATTCAACATATATGCCGCCTTCAAAGCGAAGGCAGGCGAGGCTCATATAAACCAAGGCTTCGATTTCACGTAGCTTTCTCGAACATCTTGCCAAAGGACTAAGTTCTCGTTGGTAGAGGGTATCGCATTGCCCATAGGACAAGACAAGGGAAGCAAATAGTAGCAGACAAAGCTGCGCCCATGCACCGTCATCAGTCGTTCTTAAATGAAATGAGTAAGTGTAAGTCGGACCGAAGTCGAGAATCGTGATAGAAATCATCGCTCAGACTCCAAGAAAGAAAGAACGAGAGAAAAGCTCGAGGATACCAGCTCGTGAAGGCCGTGCATGTCTCTTCGTAGCCTCAGTGTCTGCTTCGACAAGATCCAGGCGAGTCTGCTCGTTGGTCGTCAATGATCGGGTTATGGTAGCGCCAGGCTGTGCTTCTGCCATGGGGCTATCGGAGCGAGAGCGGGTGCCGTAGCTCTGTATGGGCGCCTGTAAGCTGGGGGCAGAAGGCGAGAAGTGGAGTGGGAGCGAAGAGGCGCGAGTCGGCAAATGGACGGCTGGGCGATATCCTGGAACCGACGCATGGGTGATCGGCAATGAAAGCTAAGGTTCCAGGGCATCAGGTAACGCAGAAGGGCTCTGCTGGTGGACAAACGCCTGCGTACGGGTGGCGGAGGGCTGAGGAGGAGCAGCAGGCGGTTGTGTAGCCGTGGCAGGTGGATGGGAGTGAGCGACGGCCGGCGGGGAAAAGAAGACGTCGGTGATGTGATCGCCTCCATCGAGTTCTGGAAGCGTTGACGTTGGAGAGACTGATATCTTCCGACGCTTCCGAGGCGAAGGGCAGCCATTCATTGGAGATAAGTCGAACGTTGGTGGAGGCTGGGCCAAATGACGATGGCGCTTTCGAGGAGTAGAGGGAGGGAGCTGAATGCCACCCGACGATTGTGGCGTGGATGGGAGCAATGGCCGCTGGCGTGGAGGTGGAGTGCACCGCGTTCGATTGACGACCATCGGTGAAGTCAGGGAGATCAGCAGCGGAAACGACGTCTTCGGCAGACTCAATGGATGGATAGGCGACCTCTTCAAAAGGAAAAGGATCCCGTGGCTGATCGTTGATGATGTCGTACTGACCCTTGACCGCCGTGGACTTGTTGAGAGCCGCTTCTGGCTCTGTCATGGTGATTGAAGAATGGACAGCAGTGGCTCCGGTATGCACAGCAATTTGCTCTCGTTGTGCAGCCGGCAGCGCAAGGTCTTGTTCGAGGTCGGCGAACTCATCTAGGAACTCATTCTCATCCTCGTCTTCTTGCTCAGGATCGTCTTCGTTCTCATCGTCGTCTTCGTTCTCATGATAGTCTTCGCTCTCGTCGTCCTCTCCATCCTCCTTAGCGTCTTTGCCCTCATTATCGTCGTCACTCCTTGATAGGTCATCATCCAATATACCGTCCTCGTCAATGTCCTGATTGAGCTGTGGGGACCGAGAAGAGGCCGCGGCCGGGCGTGGCGGTGGGGAAGGCATGTTGGCCTTGGTGATCTGGTTGGCTTGAGCGATAGCCAGCTTTGCCTTGTACTCCTCTGTACGTTGTTGTTCAGATCCTCCCTTGTCACCTTTCTTCTTCCTATCACCCTTTTTCTTCTTATCCTCTCCGCGCCGCGCTTTGAATTCAGCATTTCGTTCGTTTGTACGCAGGACCAGCATCCGAATAGGACCATTGGCGGCACCTTTCTCGTTTGTCAGACCTTGACCACGATTCTTGCTCCCACCATCACCGCGAGCAGCGCCAGGCTTATCGTAGACCCCAGAAGGTATATCTCTCCAGGAGATCGCAGGTGTGGAAGTGTCCTGGATAGCCTGCTGCAGACGTTGAATACGCTGGCGGTGGGTCATGGCTGCGGGCTCAGTAGCCTCAATGAGCTTGCAGTACGCAGCCTCGCTCCGTGCTTCCAGATCTTTGGCCCAGAAAACTCTTGTCGATTGAAAATGGTTGGGCCCGACTTCACTACGAATCTGATTGGAATCCCAAAGTCGGAGTTGTGTTCGAACATTATTGTGCAAATGAAGGCTGGTCAGTTTATCCGGTGCGGTTCTCATCAGCTTTTGAACCGCCCTCTGCTTATCAACTGCTCCACTGAGCTTCAATTGATCGAATTCGTCCGCGTCACGCCTCTGCTCCAGATAAGCGTCTTCGCCAGCATCATTTCGCTGGCGATGATCGGGCTGTAGGCCAATATGGTCTTGATTGTCATGTACCATGGTCATCAGTGGCTTCCTCGCACTCAGAGTCGGCATCATCACCAGCGTCGCCGTTGTCGGTTGTCGAAGACTGGGGCGGCGAGGGCCTTGGTGGAATACGGGTTCGGACTTGCTTTTTGACTCGTGTAAGCCTGTACTTGGCCTTATACTTCTGCGTCGTCGTATTGTCGTACTTGGGACTGAGGTGGTTGGAACGTAAGGTGAATACTGAAAGGTGTCCAAGCGAGTCCCTCTTTCCGGCCTCTTTTCCCATGCCCTTCTTCTTGCTAGTACCATCCCCACGGGCCTTGGCGGTGGTGAAAGGCTTCGTGGGAATGTTATTCCAGTGCACAGAGGTGTCGCTGGTCTTGCGTTGTTGGAACCTCTGGTAACGAGCGTCGTAATCGTAGCCAGGAGGAGGGTTAAGACTCTGCAACTCGCAATACGCATACTCAGCAGCTACCTCGGCCTCGTTTGTCCAGAACACGTTAGCCCATCGAAGAGATGCCAGTCGATTCTTGCCGAAGATTTAATCGAATTCCCAAATACCACACTCTCGACTGAACAAAATATTGCAAATCGCTCGCGGGGCTTGGTCGAAGAAATGGCGAAATGCCTGGCGACGTTGCTCCAGGCTCGAGGCCCTCCAGACAATGGCCCTACTAGTCGACTCGATCATGAACTCCACTGCAGTGCGAGACTAGCTCTTGAGCTTGCGGGTCATGTTGTCCTTGATCCGCTTCACCATGTCGTTGGGGTTATCTGCGTCGGTGACGCCTTGCCAATCCGCAAAGCCAGGAAGAGTCTTGACCTCTTGTAGACGCTGCTGAATGTCTGCGACGGGAGCAGCAAGATCGATGGTCAGAAAAAGCGCCACGAAAAACCTCAAGAGTGGACGTTCGCAGTTGGCAAAACCAGCGGCTGAACTTTGTACAGTGACTTCGTCCTTGCACACATTGGTGCCGACCTGTTGCTGGACCCGATATGCGAGGCGGCATTGTATCTTGCGCTTCTTGACGTGCGCCACCACCAATGGGTTCTGAATAAGTGTCATGTTCTGGCAAGGGATGGGATTGGCCATGGTAAACGGCGCGGAATCAGTGGTGTCGAAGACGACGTGGCTCAAGGCGTCTTGTGCGGGAGCGAGAAGTAAACTGTTGCTGCAGATTGGCTGCGAATTCGTTCGGGAACGAGTGGGCGGTTGTAGGCGATATCCTGGGATGCGCCGGCGTTGCACACAGATCCGACAATCAAGCTGGCTGTATGTGGATTGAGAAGGGAAAGGGATCCGTTGTGGTGGAGTCGACGTTTCGGCGGAGGCGGATGGAGGAGGGTGCGGCCTAGTTGCGGATGGTGCGTGGTGCTCGATGGTTGGGTTGCTAGTGCAGGCTTGCTGCTGAGAGCCGGAGTGCGAGGGACTATGCGGCCATGAGGGTAACGGCGGAGGGTCGAAGGAGCGAATGATCAAGAGTAAGGGCCTCGTCGAACGAGAGATCGGTTGGTGGAGGAAATGCCGTGAAGAAGGCGGTCGGATGATGATCCCGGCATCGGCGTAACGACGAAGAAGGGGGGCGAGGATGATCTTATAGACACCAGCTCTACACGCCAGCACATGCGATTGATGAACTCAGCCTAACAAGGTGGCAATTGTGGCACGGGCCGGCGACGGCAGCTCCGACATTGACTTCACTCTGGTAAGTTATCACATGTCAGTGTGCACAGACCATTGGCGAAGACGATCCCAGCCCATCGATCACGCTGTTGATGCCGAGAAGTCTCTGTTCAACACATCGCTCAAACGATCCAAATCTTTCGTAGGTAGAGGTCATAAAGCAAGAACAGAGACACAAAGCTCAAATCGTAGCAGACCCAGCTGCATGCATGCATGATCATGAGTTTTCGGATATAATACCGTTTCCGTAAGTCGTGGTGTCGTGGGAAAGTCATATCAAAGTGGTAGTAGCTCCTCATCCAGGTATCCACCGTCTGATGAACTTCTCGAAAGGCTTCAAGCCGAAGTATCTGTCAAACGGGGTGTGAGGCTCGTCTGTCGGTGGATCGGTGATTGGCGAGAAATTTGGCGGGACAGATGCAGCACGAGTTGGAAGAGAGATGAAGGGTCGATACCCTGGTGTGGATGTAGCGGGGCCGACGAGCGGAGGAGGCTGGACTGTCGGGGTGTCAGGCGACGAGGAAGAAGGTTGCTGGAGGAAAGAATCGCCTGGCCTCGTGACGTCGGTGGCAGTGGTGGGCTGGATCGACAGCTCTGCATCGTGATTGACGGATTCGACGACGGGAAGATGAGGAGAGGTAAACCGCATTTCCTCGATGGTGATGTCCTCCGTTGGAGAGACGGTCGCCGCGAGATCGCTATCCATGACCTCGTCATCAGTCTCGCGGATGGTACTCGTCGCCGGCATGTCATCGGGTGAGAAGAGGCGTCCCACAGGCTGAGTGAACGAAGCCGGCGATAATATAAGAGCAAATCGCTGGCTGAAAGTGTGATTCAGGCAAGTGGCGACCGTTGGAGGTGCAATGCCAACGACCATCTCCTCGGCATGGCCCATGGTGTGAGCGACGGGAAGACCGACTCTGACCCGCTTGCCTGCGCGTTGTGACGGCGAAACCGTCACAACCGTGTGATCAAACGTGTCGAAACATGGTGGAGGCTCGAAATCATGGCTATCACGCCGCCGAGAACGCTCGGGCTTGCCTGGAGCCGTGGGTGTCGATGGCAAACCAAGTGAGCGCTCTGGAGTGACCGGCCGTGAGAACGAGTGCCGAGAAAAGGGCGTAGCTGGCCTGGCCGAGGGTATGGCGGTCTCAGCCAAAGACCGAGCATTGTGGGTGAAGATTGAGTCCATGGCATATGTGACGTCCTCAATACTCTCATGGACGACTTCGTCGTCGAGCATGACGAAGGGAGGATCCACAGAGTCTGCAGTTGAACCCACCAACCGTGCGCCCACAGCAATTGGCTCCACAATCTGGCCATTCTGGACTGCTTCTGCGCTGGCTGCCATAGCAAGGATTGGCTCATTGACCGCTTCTTCCCTGGTCGAGTCGATGTGACCTCTCTCGTCGCCGGCTTGAGTATCATCTTCTTGTGGGACGACTTGGTTGCCAATCTCAGAATCGTTATCTGATTCATTGTCTGCATCCTCCACATCGCCTGGCGTATCCACCGCGCCATGGGACGGAGGCTCTACGCGAGTTGCAGCGGGAATGCTGTCCTGCAGGGCCTGGAAGGCTTCAGCAAACACCAAATCCTCTCGATACTGTTCTTGTTGCTTTTTGAATTTCTGATACTTGTTCTTTGGCTTTTCGCTCTTGGGATGCGGGTTCTTGGGTTTCTTGAGCGCGGGAAATGTCTCGTCATTGGGAGGCGCGCTGGAGAGAACGAAGATGGGCACAAGTCCCTTGGAGGCACCTTTACCGACTGTCTGACCTTGTCCACTCTTGTGACCGGATGTATCTCCCCGACCATCAATGGCGTTCCAGACATTGGTGAGCACATCCTCCCAGGAGATGTCAGTACGGTTGATGCGGCGAAGATGGTCCGTGAATCGTGTGCGACGCTCATTGTACGAGCATCCAGTTGGCGGATCTACCTCACGAAACTTGCAATACGCCAACTCCGCCATCGCCTCAAACTCTAGAGACTAGAACTCTTTTGCCCATCGAAAGTCGCGATGGCCAAACACCAAGGCGGAATACCAAACACTAGATTCTCGGTTGAAGAAAATCTTGCAAATAGCCACTAGGGCCTGCTCGAAAAAGTGTCGAAACACTTCACGGCGACGTTCGGCAGTTAATGCATCCCAAACTGACTTGCCATCAGTCAACTCAATCATCAGCTGGATTGATACCTTGAGACGGCCCAGTGTCATGCGTGACATGTTGTCCCTGTCGACCTTGAGGATGGCTGCAAGGTTGTTCTCGTCATTGTCAGGAGTAAGGTCCAAATTCTCATAACCTGCCCTACCCTTGACCGCCTCTAGCCGCAGTTCCATCGCAGCCGCACGGATACTAGGGCTGATGCTCTGGAATGAGACAATGACGAATCGACGGAGGGGGCGGCCGCAGGATGCGAACTGAGGAACCAGGTCGTTGACAGCCGCAGCTCTAAGCTTCTTACGTCGGCTGAACGTGAAATTGCGGACTCTGAATGCCACGCGCCATTTGGGATCGATCCCGGGGGCACAGCCGGTCAAGAGGGCATTCTGAACCAGTGATAGCTTGTCCTCGTAGATAATCGGGTTGGACATCGTGGCATCTGGCTTCGGAGCCGTTGGTTGGTGAGAGGGGATCGGCGTAGGATGGTTGCAAGGTGTCGGGCAAGCAGAGCTCAAGGCGGGAGTTGGAGCCTGGCTGGGCGACCAGGGCCAAGATTAGCTGGCGGTGTGGTTCAGCGGACTAGTTCTTCAGGCGAGTGCTGATGTTGATGGATGTTGATGCAGCGTTGCTGCCGGGAACTGCGGGTGGAGGACACGGATGTTAAGGCCAGAGGTTGAGGTTGTCGCAGCGTGGCTGCAAAGTCGTAAAGGTGGTCAGATGCAATGTCGAGGCCGACGCGCCGGCGGCGAAACAATCTTCTGGCGGTGAGATCAGGCGGTCGATAGGATGACGAGGTGGCGGTGAGATGAAAGATGGAGGACCGCGACGACGTCGCTCTTCTTGATGCGACGACTGCGCGTGCAAGCAATTCATTCTTCGACTGAAGACAGTAGCAGCAGACAACGAGTTATTGGCAGGAGTGGTAGGATCGGCGGTGATCAGCGTGGCTCGTCAACTCACCAAGGCGGCAACATTTGGTGTCATTTGGCCTTTGATCACTGGCTCACCGAACGACTTCATGGATCGAAAGGTTACCGAGTGTGTCTTCTATGCTTGGTCCGTGATGGACGCATGCAGAGTCAAGCAAGTGAGCCTGCTGCTCCACAAGGGTTGCCTGCATCAAATAGAGCTGAAAGGTAGAAGTTCTTCATCCTCTCTCCCAGACTCTGTAAGGTGAGTAGTAAGCACTTCCCGCACCACGGGCCTCACGCCTTCTTTAGCTTGCAGGACATCAGGGAAGAGCGCTCTATACCAGCCGTGAGCATCTGCACGATGCGCTCACCTCCACCAGTACCGCTTGTCGTGTGTATTGCCTTTACAGCCTCGCCGTTGTGTGCTTTGCACTTCTGAAGCGCCTGTGTGCAGCACACTATCTTGAAATCTTCCTCATCTTGGATCGTGCCTTGGTAAGCAACGACACACTTTCCCGCCGGCACCACCACATGCGACACACACACCACAACCGACCAAAACAAAACGACTGCCATCAAGATCATCACCGCAGCCAAGTGGACCCCGCAGTTCAACTACCTGTCCATCGCGCTAATAGTGTTCCGCGCCCTTCTCCTGCTCGCCGGCATCCTGCTCGTCCTCGAAGGCGAGTTCAACATCCCCGTCGTCCTCACCAACCACTGGCTGGCGAGTAGGCTGGCATCGTCCCCTCCAACGAACAATACCTGCGATTTGCCACGTTCGAGGCCGGAGGCGGGATTAAATATCGTGGTGACGTCGCCCCTGATACCAACGTCAAAGACACGGTGGCAGGGCTTCCTCGCATCTCCTACGCCTTGATCGAAGTCAAGTGCAGCATCTCGATGTGTGTTAATTACACTACTACAAAGACCGGGAGCTTGCCAGACCAGATTGAAGTCATCCTCGGTGACAACACCACCACCTTCGTCCACAAGTTCTTCCCCACGGCTGCGACATACACGCATTGCGCATCGAGAACGGCGCTGGAGTCCACAAGCCGATGAGAATGAATCGCTCTCTGCGTATAATTCATTTCCGAGGAGGATAGAGTAATTGTCGTCGCGAACAGAATCTCGACTCTATCGTCCTTTCTGGTCTGTTCGAGGGCGAGCGTTGGCTGCGGATGCTCTTCTCTTTATTCTGGCGCTTCAATTAGGTGAGGCTGAAACATGCATATTCGGCAAGGCTGTAAAAGACGTCCGCTGGTCGATGTCACCGTTGACAAGCAAGCTCACACCTTCGAAGTCGTGAAGTACGCACTCGTGGTCGCGTTTCTCCCAATCAAGCTCTCCACTTTTGGGTCCATCACCTTCGCATTCATCTTCTCGTCTTCCGCTTCCTTGCACCTGCGCCGAATATCCTCCTCAGTCGGTCTTTCCTTGCCCTCGACCTGGTACCTAGCCCTTGTCGCTCCGCTGAAGGAGTTTGACATTCCGTGCCATTCTCTGGTTCCCGCTGCACCCCTCTCCATCCTTGCTTGTTGTGCAAGCTCCAGATGGCCTGCATAGCTCTCTAGGAAGTCCCTGGAGAGCCCCGGTTGTAGAACTGGATGCGGCTCAGCGCGCGGCATCGTACGTTGACTCGTTGGCATTGCGATGTTGCTCGAGGTACTGCCGTTTGAGTTGGGGATCAAGCAGCCTCGCTCTTCGTGCGTGCCTGGGTTGCTCTCTGTCATGTTGTCTGTGTCCCACGCAAGGTCCTCTTCCGAATTATTGCCAAGCTGCTCTGTCGAACGTTCCCTGCCCATGAGATTCTTGATCGCTTCCTTCTCTTTGCCTCTCTTCTTCCAGCCGGTGGGGCTCGATGGATAGCGCCATTGCAGCAACCACGAGATGACGAGGCTCACTGCGAGTGCAAACAGGAGTTGGTCTTGACAGCCCACGGATGAGCGCAGAGCGAGGTCCTTAGTGTCGGGAGAGAGCGCAGGCGGCGTACTCGTGGCGGTGGTCGTGAGAGTGGTGGTGGAGGTGACGGTGATGGCGGTGGTAGATGTGATTGTCGCGATGGATGTTTGGCGCTGACTTGCAGCAGGAATTTGCTCAGAGAGGCCCTCGTCCGTCTCGCTGTCGATGATGAGGCTGGTGGCGGTGGTCTGAGTCGAAGTGGCGCCTTGCTTCGATCTGACAGCGGCTGGCATGGCGGCGATTGTCTTGCGGTTGCCATGGAGTCCCAGTATGTCGCCAGTTCTCTCGATACACATGCGCAGGAACCCCATGAGCACCATGGCCGCGACTTGAACGACTACCATCTTGAAGGATTGTGTTGGTGACGAGACGTTGAGGTTTGGTGTTTAGAGGTTGAGCTTTGAAGAATGCCATGAGCTTCAGAATCGAAATTTGTCTTTGTTGCCTGCTTCACTCACTTACTCCTCATTTTAGACTGCGGACTACTTTCGGATGCGCTGGGTTTCATTGAAGCTTTGGTCAATGTTTGACCGTATTAGTTACGTAGACGCGAAAGCAGAGCCTGGCAATCTTAACATTCAAGAATTGCTACTATACAACGCTTGAGTCTACTCCACAGCCCCGAAAAGAAAACCGCATAGCAGAGATTCGGCGGCGAGGTTTCGTAGACATGTGATGAAACGCCAGCGCCATGGACAGAATGACGTCACAGCGACTGCAAGGGTCGCAGAAATTGGGCTGGCTTAAGCAGCTCAAAGATTGTTCACTCTCCAGTACCTCAGACATTGGCCTACTCCATCGTCAGCACACCGAATTCGATCGAATGCTCGATGCTGAGCAATTGGCGCATCCAACGACGAGCCTCACTGCCAACGAGATAACGCCAATACGCATTGAGAAGTTTATGCTGAAGAGCGAAGAGCATTGTGATGGAGCCGTCCTCATCCCATCCCACCGCCCTTGTCAACCAAGCAGGTCGTGGTTGTGACGACACTACTGCGGCTTCGAAGACCAAGAAGACCAACTACACCACACCATCAGCCCGCGAGAACATCAAAGATACACCCGCTGCGAACTCCACTGTGCACGGGCACGCCCACTCCATCTCCATCAGTATGGCTACTATCACCCATAAGGATGGCGAGAGCGCTGGACTTACGACCAACGAGGCCGGTATCAGCATCCCGGTAACCGAGCATCCCGCAATAACTGCCTCCCCAAACGCCGTCGACAATGCGCCAGAAAGCGGCAATGCCGCAGAACTTCCATCCACTAATCTTTCTCCACCAATCCACCTTCAGCCACACCATCGTCAAACAAGGCCGAGAACATCATCATCGTGGACGAAGCCATTCAGACTTCCAGACTATGGGGCCGGTATGGCACCGTCGAACAATATTTACAGCTCGAGAGAAAGGCATCGATCTTCTGGTTCAAGCAAGTCGTGTTGCAAGTCGCACTCGAGTTCGGAGGTGTGCCAAACTTACTAGCGCTATTATCTAACGTTCGCGAGTCTATCTTCGTCGGACTGTACGAGGATGCAAAGCTCTTCGCAGTCAAGAATGCATTCTCTACCATCTACGATGCTATTGACGTCGAGATGCTACACCGCCAGCCATCCGACCCGGGATTATGTAACCCGAGGGGCATGCTCGCGGTGAAGACAATCTCGATGCTCATGTACACCTGTGACTACTTTCTTGTGCGTCTTCAGAACCGCACTGCAGCGACCGGGCTCTCGCTTGCACAGAGCATCGAAGAAGAATCTCGCATTTCGCCTTCGTATGTGGATGTTTATCTGCGCACACATATGGAATGTCCCATGATCAAGAGGTTCACTATTAAGGAGAAGACAATTCAGCAGGCTAGTCGAAGAGGAGCATGGATGGGCCAAGTGAGTGATTGGGAATGGGAGGATTGAGCGCAACGCACGAAAAGGTGGGTAGAAATACTACGCCTTGGAAAAGGGGAGGGATGGAAGATTTGGCGTGTAGCGATCATCTATCGCCATACGGCCACTTTCATCTGCCTTAGGACAGCTAGTTAGTTGGCATTGAACTCCTTTCGGTATCGTCAGAATACATAGAGTGCCTTTCTTGTCAATTTGAGTAGTAAAGCAAGGGAAGCAAAAGTTTCGCATTCCATAGATAAGTATCAAGCAATTCCCCAGTGCGTATTGGAGGTTCCCAATGCCTAATGCTCTATCCTCGTTGCACTCAATGCTGCATCGCACATCGAAACCTCACGGTAGACAACCGTAGTCGTCGGCCGCGTCTAGTAGCTATTGCTTCCTTCAGAACCAAAACCCTCCTCGCTGCCCACATGAATATGTAAGCCCCGGAGAATCCTCACCATTTGAGCCCGTAGCCATCCTTCATCCGTCCAGCTTTCGCAACTGTGATGACATGGTGACTAGGCGTCCACCGAAGGCGCCCTTACCCCAGGTAGTACGGATCTCTGTCGTGCTCAACCCCTTTCCCACAGCTCTCGTCTCCGTTCCCCACAGCCTCTACGCTCTCTTCGCCGTCTCCCGACACCTCCTTGTTTCCATTGTCTGGAGCCTTTGCCGCTTCGCCATCCTTCTCGCCTTAAGCTTCTGGTCTGTTGCTCTAATGAAAGTGGTGCTGGATCCAGTCGCCTGCTGAGTGAGGCCCTCCATGCCGAAGAAGTCGCCACCGACGTTCACGGGGCAGGAAGGCCTTACTTTCAAGAAGAGAGCTGGTCCAGTGGGCTCGCTGCTGACTCCGGTCCCGTTGTTAGTGGTCTGCTCCTCCTCGCTCTTCTGCTTGGGCTTCTCCCCGCTCTTCTGTATGGGCTCCTTCTGGCTCTTCTGTATGGGCTCCACCTCGCTCTTCTGCTTGGGCTCCTGTCGCTCTTGTGCTTGCGCTCGTCCTTACTCTTCTGCTTGAGCTCCTCGTCGCTCTTCTGCTTGGGCTCCTCATCGGACTCATCGTGACCCTCTTCGCGATTTTTCTCCGTAGCGTGTTCGCCGCATGGACGTGGGGGAGCGACGATCGTCATCAACAGCAAGACGCCGAGGCTCCACACGAGCGCCTCGAAGCGACGATCCTCACACGCGACGACGTGTTGGATGTCGATCTGCACATCCTACAAAACGATTCTGGACGGGGCTTTCGCCATGGTGACGATAACCATCCTGGTGTTGGCGGTGTAGATGTTGGTTGGTGTGGATGGTCTTAGTGGATGGTCTAAGAGAATTGAAAGTAGAGAGGGTGGATGTGTTGAGAACAGTCTCGCTGTTTGACTGACTGGCTCCAGTTTTCGCTTTGTCACATGCGAGCACCGACTTCGGGCCCGCCGGCGCTAAACTCAAATTCCGATAACCTCGCTTTTTCCCTTCCTCAAATGCCAAGTGTGTCGAGCGGTTCGAGCGGTGAGCACTTTTGCGCCGAAGAGTGCCGGCGAATTTCGAGGTCGCTGTTTTGAACGCTATCGTCGCTGACACCCGAAACATTTCTCGCTATCTCAGGATCGACTGCCAAAATCTTTCTTTAGGATAATTACATGCCCAAAGCTGTCCGACCGATAGTCAACCTACGCCACTAGTCTCCGGTCAATGAGTCATGCTCCTGAATTACTTCCCCGTAGTCTCGCTCATCGGCAGTCTGCAATTGAGTGAAGGAAGCTGTGGTCCGTGCAGCCATTGACCATGTCGCTTCTTGCTTCGGCTCGAAATACTCTTCAGCATCCACATCAGCATCGCCACCGGCATTATGGCTTCTCAGCGCACCTCCCCGGCGCTGTCCAGGGCAAGTCTCTTCAATAGTATCTCGCCTTATGGCCCTCGCAAACTTGTCGCAGCTCATGGCGCTACTCCTCTTCTTCAGAGTCTGCCTCCGCATGTGCCCTGTTTCCCCGATCCTCCACATCTCCACTGGACGCCGGACGCCATCTCTCGCGACTCAAGTAAGCACATCATCAGCTTGCTTCGGTTGCCTGTGCTGATGCCAAACAAGTACTTCGCCATCCTTTTCTTGCTGAGCCTGCAACGCCATCGGCGACGCCAGATCTCCAACTTTTTTGGCCTCCCCGACGAGCTACAGATCAGGATCATCGAGTATTCCCTCCCACAATTCTCGACGCCGCTCTCGATCGACCACCAATACGCCTACTTCGAGCCCAACCAGCCGATGTGCGCCTTGTACCCGCTCGGTGCTTTTGCTCGCGCCAGTCGCCGCTCGCGGGTCCTTACTGCTCAAGTCTTCTTCCGCGCCAACACCTTCGCTGTGGCCTTCAATCCGACGTCCGCCACTTCAGCAACCCTCTCCGTCTCCTCGATCTCCTCGCGGCTGGTCAACAACTTCAGCGTGTACTTGGGCTTTGTTTGGTACCTGTCTATTTACCGCATCTATCACGCCGTAGACATCAATGCACGAGTTACGCCCAGAGACTACGACGTTCGCGCACTCTTGAACTCTCAAGTCTTCTCTTTGCTGCACCCCGCCTGCTGGGTAACGACCTACTATTAGGCCCAAGTCGAAAAGGTGGAGGTGTCAGTTGGCCTTCATCCACTCGGTTTCGACACTCTCTGCTCGGTTTCTCACGAGATTCAGACTTTCGGTATCCTAATCTATCGTGTTGGGACGATTCTTGCAGGTGGTTCGGCTAAGTATTAGTGGTATGCTCAAGTTGGGGGAAATCCGGTGTGAATGGTGGTCGTGTACTGCTCTTTCGAGAGGGGCGTACACATCGAGCGTGTCTTACTATGTATCAGAGTCCTGGGTCATAGTTATACTTTACGGTGGATATGGCCGGTTCATCTTCTAGTTTGAGACGTACCACAGGGCGATATCAGGGTAGTTTGGATAGACTTCTGGGTAAGTGCAGCGACTACTCTCAATATCTCTACCTGTTTGTATGCCAGATCAGCATGGATCAATTTCGATGCCAATGTTCTTATCCCGCCGAGTAAATCGGGGATTCCGAGCATTGGTGATATGGATGCTCATACAAGCACTTTCGATCTCACCTCCTACTCATCGTCTCCCAGCCTAAAGGAGCTGGACCTGGAGTCCTACACACTTGATACTTTCCGATCGCAGTCGATCTTCTACCTTTGCCATCGCCAGAAGCTCGCGCTTGTTCGGCTTGGCTGTTCTCATAGTAGTTCTCAATTTTCAAGCAGATTTGGCATAAACAGCCGGGGTATGGCGTCTGGTCGAGCATAGTGACATTTGCATGTACCGGGTGAGCCGCCAAGGCGTTTGGCGTCTAATGTTGTACGCGAAGGCTCTATATTGGGGTCCATGTCGCCGAGGTAAGAGACCGGTCAATCGATCATTGCCTCGCTACTCAGTGAAGTGTAGTACGTACTGGATATATGTAAGTCTCATGGTACTGTTGATGCCGGGGTTTGAATTGGAACAGGAGTGGGATGTCATTAGGAGCTCGCGATCAAGTCACCGTTCATCTATCTCTAGCTGACTCCATCGATTGGTCCCAAGAGGACAATCTGCTCGGGTAGGAGCGACTGATCCAAATGTCCGTCGGCTCCAAGATGAAATGTCAAATCCACCCTCGACCGCCTCTTCTTTATCAACCAGACCTAATCTAACTACCCAAGGTTCATCACCTCTTCTTTGCGTCTGGGATAAGTGCCTCTGCTGTTATCCTGCAAGAGAGCGCTGAACTGCCAGCACGGTGTCCTTCTCGAACATTTCGTCCTTCTCCTTCTCCGAAATGTGTTGGCTCTGGCGCTCGGTCATGGACTTCTTGGGTGGTTTTGCATCGTCTTGGAGTTTTCCGCTGACGTATTCGACCAAGTCCTCGATTTTCTTCGCGGCTGAGGCCTCCAGACGTTGGTCCTGTCCTGTCCGAGACTGCTCAAAGAGATCGAGGAGTTTGCGACCCAGCTCATGGTAGACATCCCACTTTCTGGTGTAGCCGCTGAAGCAGATGGCTTCGGCGGCATCCATGAACCATTTGCGTGTCGGCTCCTTCTCTTCTGGCTCCTAGCAAGCGATTGCTACTTGTAGCTACTTCAGTGCTTGACAGGTATCCTCCTCCCCCATGAATTGTTCAAGCGCTTGACCTGGCGTCAATATGTTCGGCGGACGGGCTACTATCACTGTTAGAAAATGACTTCTCGGTGAGAGAGACATTACGTACCGTGCGTTGCACCCTGTTCGAGTTGATGTACCGGATCTTGAGCGGGTCTCGAGGTGGGATCTTGCTGGAGTCAGCTTCCTGTCTTCACGTATGATGCGAGGCTCATACCTGGGCGATGCGTAGAGGAGTTCGCCTGGCTCGAACATTTGGACATCTTCGTAGCTGATCCTTGACAATCGTCTTCTGCCTTGCGCTTGTGTACGCTGGGTTCATGCGCCATGGCGTGGGTGCGCGTCGTCGCGATGGTTGCCAGTCACGCTGCACTGGGACATGACAGCTTTCGAAAGCGGTGGAGTTGACGAGGGTTCTCCGATCTTTTGTGGCATCATTGGATCATTTGATTGCCAAATTCAACTCCCTTCGCCGCCAGCTTCGATTGCAGCAGGCACAGAGACAACGTTGCAATGGTCTCCTCGAGCACGAGCGCGAGCGCGAGCGGCTCCGTCTTCACCAGCTGGAGGAAGCTGTCATGAGGGAGTTTGAGGAGGATCCCAACAAAGCTTTCGATTACCTCGAAGGTATGGATGGGGATTCCAATCCTCCCAGAGCGGCATGAGGAGAGCTCTGTGCTGTGAGACGTACTGCTTCATTTCCCGTAGCCATGGTTTGGCGTGCTTATTGTGTCAACAAGACCTCAATGATGTTTTCAAGTAACTTTCTCCTTACCAATCCATAGCAATACTAAACCTGTTGCAAGCTTGGTCGATGAGCCTACTCCACACGGCAATCTTCTCCAACATCTATGCACCAATAAGCCAGTTCGCCTTCTGGTTTATTCTCACGAGAGCTCGATCTTTTGAGGGATAAGTTTGCGTATCGCCCAGCGCCGCTGGGCGTTAGCGAGGTCCGTGGGCGTGAGCGAATTTCGTGGGCGTCAGCGAAGTCTGCGGGCGTCTGTGAAGCCCAGCGGCGCTGGGCCGCCTGGGCGATCACATGCAATTGTACGTCCGGCATGTCCAGACTCATTATTGCGATGGCCGTCTGCCGTTTCCCAACTTGTGTCCTCGCCAGATCAAGACCCCTAAAGCACATGATTAGCATCTCGTATACTTGCTTCGCGTTCAGTTTGGACCACCTTGCCCGTCTACAGCTAGTATTAGGGACGTTAGTTGTCGTGGACACAATAGCTGTTGCGTGTTGTTCACTTAACGAAGTATGCTTTGTGTCCATTGCGAGCCACAGCAGTTCATTCATCGCACAACACTCTTTTGTATGTACATGATTGGCCGGAGGGCGTTGATACTAGCATATCCACTCCATCCTCCTCCTGTTAGCGAACTCGGTGGATGCTAGACGTATACTCATGCCACGTTTGAGTGGGGTTGTTTTACACGGTGACCCGTCACCTGGCTGCATCTATCGTGCGTCAGCCAGATCGCTGTTGCGATTGTCCCGGCTGCCCTTCTCCTTGGCGACCTCCAACATCTTCTCATCCTCTCCCTCGCTCAGCATGAATAATCCGTCCATGACCACCGACATGCTCACGCATTTTTTGTTGTGTTTCATCATGTCCATCACATCGCCAAACTTGACGCCTTCGGGTCGATGTACAACTTTGGCCCTTTTCAGTGGCTGGCCATTGATCACGACTCTGATAGTCTTCACTGGTGGCATGGTGATGAACATGCTGGCCATATATGTGCTAGAAGAGCGCGTGTGAGACGACCCAACACTCATGCAGCAAGCGTGCCGTTCCCACTTCGCTCACAACTTGAGACCTGCGGCTTGCAGAGTGCTCGTGATGTCTACCTTCTCGTTTCCGGTGCTGCCAAGCACCCCAATCTCCCCCCGGCGTTCTTTGATCACGAGTCTCGCGAATAGATCTCCGGGGTTTACGGCGAGATCGTCCCATGGTACCTTCCTGAGATCCCTCTTGTACTCGCGGAGCGGCTGCAAGTAGATTTGCGGCGTCACTGCTGCGGTTTTGATATCCAACCCGTCTCCGACAATGTTCTAGCCGATTGTTAACAGGATCATCCACGCACCAACACATCCCAACTTACCGCATTCGTTCCGACACTCTGCAGATGGGAGTACAGCCGCAGCTCTCGCACAATGTCCACATTACTGCTCTTCAGCTTGACATTGCCAGTCAGGTCGTTGTAATCTTTCTCGTAGGTCCTCTCGATCTTTCTCTTCTCCCGTGTTAGGTTGAACAGAATCTTCTGGCTCGTCATGATCTCGCCTTCTGCGTGGACTTCGTTCAAGCCCTCAACGCCGTGTCGCACCAGCACGAAATACTGCTGCGCCTCGAGAACCCCGCCCAGCGCGATCGCGTCAAGTGTAATAGCGAATTCAGCGAGCCTGAATAGACTGGCGGAGTCTCCGCCTCGGGTTCTGCGCCTAGTATTCTGCAGTACCAGCGGCACTGGGGCGGCTTGTTCGCCCCGTAGCCATACCAGCTGGACCAGGTCTTTCAGTTCTGTTGACACCTTTTCGAGGTCGTGGCGGTCGGTCGTGTCTGTGCTCCTCATCTTGTTGGTGGTGCGCAAGATCAGTGCACTCAGGACAAGTCCCTTGATCAGGTTCACCGTGTCCGTGTATTTTGCCGTTTCTTCCTGGTCCGCGAGTTCGTCTTGCAATCCGTATAGTCCAACAACTTGCGCGATAACGCTCCTGTGTGAATATTCCAGTAGGCCTCAAGATCATGTGGGGACACCTAAGACCTACAAGTGTTCTCTGCATGCCTGGACGTCGCCTCCAGACGCTGAATTTGAGAACATTCCGAGAAGCCCATCTGTATATCCCTCTTTCTCTTCATGGTCCACAAGATCGTGGTTAAGTCCGTGAAGAACGATAACTTGCGAGATTTCGCTCCTACGTGACCATTCCAGTAGGCCTCAAGTTTGTGTAGGGACACATGAGCCCCGGGTCATTTCCCATAAGCGCCGATATCATACGCTAGTAGTCCTGCAAGTGAGAACCAGCCAACTCCTCGCCTATGCCATCGATGTTATGCCGGAGCAAAGCAAGGTAGCTTTGTGTGTTAACGCACGCCTGTCGTGCCAGCATGTCCAGCGAAATGCTAAGTTTTAACACCCGCTCGAGCACTGGTACCTGTAGCTTCACCACTTTCACCTGCTAATGCATTTCCTACATCTCCACCCCGTTCGACTACTCTCTACGTAAGCAGGCCAGCTCGATTAGGGTCTTCTTGTCGTCCGAAGCCGATTTTATGTCGCTCGCACCGTCCGAGGTGATGGACTTAATGTAGTTAGTCGTCGCCGGTATCATGACGCTGACGACAACGCACTTGACCAGTTCTCTAGTAGTGGTCCATTTGATCCTACCTTCCTCGTCGAGGGCCAGCTCTTCCGCTCCAGAAATTCTGATGGCCTGCATAGCTTCGGAGCTAAGCGGGCATGTTGGCAGGCGTGGAGAAGCTTACTAAATTTGTCGAAACAAATCTGTCGCGCCTGCTGCGAGGCGCTCTACGAAGTGATGGTAACGAGCTCGGCGAGATCTCCTATGAAAGACATTTTGCCCTTCTCGCGTGTCGGTGAAATCGGTTGGAGTTGCCCAGAACCCAAAAGGCGAATGCTGGATCTTCACCCTCTCGGTGGGGTTGGAAAGCCAAGTGGAAAGGTCGGGCCTTTAGGAGGGATTGTGACATTGATGTGCCTCGGGGAGGCTGGTGAGGTTGATGTGCCTCTGCAAACGCTGATTCTGTTGCTGTGCTTCTGGAACGGTACT
The DNA here is from genome assembly GCA_002786025.1 of Zasmidium citrigriseum. NCBI lineage: Eukaryota > Fungi > Ascomycota > Dothideomycetes > Mycosphaerellales > Mycosphaerellaceae > Zasmidium > Zasmidium citrigriseum. Next base: position 137,212 of record NHNW01000055.1, on the reverse strand, counting down.
CCTGGCTGGCTCTGTAGTCTTGGAAGGTGCATGTGGTTTTCTTGAAGCAATGGAACAGGTGCGGTATTGGGACCAACTCCTCCGCCGTCTCGAGACTCGCGTGCTGAAGGATGCTTTCCGAGCAGTTTGACATTTTGCGTCGTCTTCCGAGGTAGTATCTCTTCTCTTGGAGCTCATTGCCCTCTGGTTCCACGAATTTAAAGGCTCACTCAAGTCCAGCTCCTCGAAAGTGTTAGCCAAAGCCGCTAACGTGCCCCAGTCAAGCCATAGTCTCCCCTGGCGGCTGATAGGCTGTATTGGCTCTACAACTCCTTGCTTTCTGGCACCTAGTCCTTGACCTTGATCCCAGCCCTGCTTGCACATGATAGCTACGATGGTCTTCGACGGGATCATCGCATCACTCTTGCCTCTTGATTTCTCTGGAACGATCCATCCTCCTTCTGCGCCCACACCCCATTCGTCTTCCTCGTCAACCTCCTCCCATCGCGAGCCGAAATATCCCTCCTTGTTCTGCTTGCGCTCCTCGCGCTGCTTGCGGGCTCTATCCATGATCTCATAAATAGCGGCGAATTGTGCGGTAGAGGTCTGGAGAGCTCTCTAGCAGACTAGGGCTGCCATTGTTGGGTTTTGCTGATGGAGTGGAGATAGTCGCCGGTCGTTGCTTTGTTATGGCAGTTGGGGCTTAAGCTTATAATGGTGAGGATGTTCGTGTCCATCCGACTGTATACTTCGACGGCTCGGTGGAAGGTCCGCCTGGGACGATGTAAGTGGCAGTAGTATGGACAGTTACATAGGCACTTTACGCACAGATCGCAGGACTTGGTGCCGGGGCGTATGATTTCTTGGATTTATACCTGCTTCGGCTGATGATGGGTCACTAGTGAGATGCATGCAAGGACGATGATGGGAGGGTTTTGGTGTGCTGAGCATTCGTCGTCAGTCGAGCTGCCGCTGCGGGAAGGTGCCCCGGCGCGGAGGCCGCTGCTGTCCTCTCCTCGACTGGGTGTCGACAACTCGTACCTCCAGACATCCACGTCCGCTCCCCACACCACTAACTATCACCTCGTCGACAAAATGGCCACCGCACCAGAAGAGCCAAAGACCAAAGAGTCCAACATTCAACGCGCTGAGGCCACGAAGTTAGCTCCAGATGAAAGGACACTACTCCTGGTCATCTCTTGATCTACTTTTAAGAGAGCATTGCAGTGCATCCAGGCCGCTCTCGCCTAGTCTCTGGATGCTCAAGAGCCCATTGATGCTCCTGAGCTACTCGTTTTCTACAACGACGTCTAGGCACGCACAGAAATCTATCTCCGTTTTCTTGTTTCCTCGGAAAGGGTCTATCGACGTGACTGGCTGCATAGCCGCTACAACTTTCAGCGAGATAAGAGAGTTTACAACAGCATATTAGCAATCGGGTATGGCGATATCACATTGCCGCCGGCGCCAACGTGGGCATACTCACCTAGAGGAATGTGCAGGAGAAGCGCTTCATCTTGGAGGATTGTTGTTACGCTGCGCCCACTTCGCTTTTGCGTACCTACTCCGGCCGTTCTGGCCAACATTGCAAGCTACATGGCAGTAAAGTGGCCGCACTAATCGCGCCGTCAGCCTACAGAAAGCGAAGTGTCTTTCTACCGCGCCACCTCCAGCGCTACCGCCGCCACCACCAGCGCCTCCGGTCATCAGACAAGCAACTCTGCCTCAAGGGACATCAAGAATCGAGCCAACGCAGGTGCCAACAGACGCAGCAAGTGAGCTTGGACTTGCAGATGGGGCCAACGTGGATGAGGAGCACCAGGAGTTAAATGAAGAGGGCGCACAAGCAGAGACTGGAGCAGAGGACACCGCTGGTCAATCTCCTTCACCGAACAGCCAGCATCACGCGTCCCTCCCCATCGCCATTGTGGCCAGCAGTACACAAACGCCATCGTACGCCGACATCGCACGGAGAGCAGTCACTACCGCCAAGGTCGGAGAGAAGTGAATTGAGCTGAGTCGCACAGTGGCATTGTTTGATTTGGAGGAGCAACAATGGCTCAGCGATGTGTTTTGATTTTGGAGCGGTGGTGGAGTGGATGTTACCAGCGGTTTGAATTGTGATGCCTCGAATGGATCTACAGTTGGAGTGTTATGCCCTAGCCCACCATCAAAATCCGAGCTCGAGCACTTACTAGGCAGAGAAATAACACCCATATCCATTAACCATCAACTTCATGTCCTATAGCAGCGTCCAGTGCGACTTCTTAGCATCGAATGAGGTCTGACGTAAGAGCGGGGCCGGGGCCGGGACAGGCGCGCGTTGTTTCCCTCAAAGGCACAGCAGCTTAACCTCCCAGAACACCGCTCCCATAAGCAGGACCTGGTCACGATTCAGAGTCAATCGATATCATCGAAAAGGCTTCGAATCTGCTGCAAGTCAGCACCAACCCCACTTCACATTCTCTTCGAGGCCGCGCTCGCTGCAAGAAAGTACCACATCCGTCTACCAAGCACTGCCAGACCAGACGACCTTCCTCTTCTGCTGCAACGCAGTACCCAACCAGCACTCACACCGCATTGAGAACGCGACTACCCTTACGAGGCTCCACACAAACAATCTCTCCAAGATGGACGACGATCTCGATCCCCACGCTGGCGCCACGTTTCAAGAGATGCTTGGAGGGCAAGTCAACAATGCCGCTCTCTTAACCCACATGACTGGCCAGAGTCAGCGCAATGCCGCAGCATTGTTCCGTGAAGATATGGCGGACATCCTGACCAGCGATGCAGGTGGTGTGGCTTGGACAGAAGATGCCGACCCGCCGTGTAACCGTATCGAGGATCACCGGGCCGCCTTTCACAGGGCGTTTAAGGACGACGGGGCAAAAGGTCTCATTGATGCATTCTTGGAAGAAGAATTCGCCATTGGCACATTCGATGGCATCGACCGCGAAGATCTGGGCTTGCTCATATACACAATCATCTTTACCATGGACCGTTCAGTCCTGAAGGCTCTACTACGAGGGGATATTCTCTACCGCATGCGAACCAACAATGAACTGATGCAGGCGCTCGAAAATGTGGAACAAGCAGTGGATGGTAACAATAGACATCCTGCTATCTATGGTCTGTGGCTTGTGGACGACGACGGCCTCTCCCCGAGTATTGCCGACCTCCAGTCATATGTGCATCTTGCTCTCAACCTCTACATCAACGACGATCAATATGCCAGTACTATCGATCATCTTCATAAGCATGGCCTGGATTTGTCAAGGACGGTGTCCAGTCATCGGCGCTACCTCTGCACAAGCGATGATGGCGAGATCAGCGAGAAGCGAGTACAAACTCTCAGAGACTTCTCCAACAACGTTAATATGCGTTTCCACGGCACCAAGATCGCAGAACATGATCAGAGGCTCCGAGCGGCCATGGCGTATCACGGTTACTCTATCACCCCCGTGAGTCGTCTTGGTCAACACCATCGAGGGAGCAGCTCGAACTGGCTCATGGGTCTGATAAGCAGCATCGCCTACCACGAGTCCAATGGGAGGTACAAGTTGAGGAGCAAAGTCTTGTACATCATACCCTACCTCTTTCTGAGTGAGCTCGCCGAGATCTTTGTGGTCAAATGCGGCCAAAGCATGATGAACGGCGGCGGAGGGTTCAATATTCGGCCTCCTGGTTTGAATAATAGCTCCTGTGAGAAGGTCACAGATGCTGAATGGAAAGAGAACACGCGGTTGGTGAAGAAGTTGGTGGACACCACCGGTAACAAAGACTTTTACCTTGCTCAAATGGAGGCAAAGGCACGGGCCATCCAGACGAAGATTGACGAGAAGAAATATCTTCCAAGATCGTTAGAGGAAGCTCAGGGCGAGCTCGACACGGCGAGGGCTCAGCTCGCTGATGCAGTGTCCATCCTTCCCGATGAGAAGGAGCTTGACGACATACTGCAGCATTTGTGTGATACAATACTAGACAGCATGCACCACTTATAATATTATAATGTAGCTAGGATTCAGTCTGATTATGTAGTCTAAACTGGAGGGGTCTTCCATGCTTCCTATGTTGCGCCTTGCTCGCCGGACCGTGGTCATGTGATAGCGCGCCTCTTCGCTAACGGTGGGGGGCATAAACCGCTGCCTTTCTGCTCTTGCCCTTTGAGTCCCTCGCACAACACAACCCTCGAGGAAACCCATATTTGACGCAAATTGCCAACCTCTCTTGTCCCTCAAGTCTCGAGCAAATCGCAATATCATCATGCCTCAAGAGGAGGCCGCCTCCTTTCTCCGTCGTCGCCTCGGGGCCCATGTGTCGCTCAGTGGGGCCCAACGGGCCTATGGTCACCTGGCGCGCACCATCAACGAGCGGACCGCAAAATACGATGCGTTAGTAGAAATGGAGGAACGCATTACCGCGAATCTTCAGACGATCAAGACTCAAACCGATGCATACAAGATAGCCATCCACGCAGCCGATCCCGCCCACCGTGCAGAAGTCGCTCAAGCCCGGATCAGAGATTTAAGAAGCTGGCTTGGTCGACCTCTTACCGAGGCAGAGGAGTCATACTCCCAAAAAACCCAACAATATGTCAAGGATATCCAGGGCCAATTGACAGACCTTCGTAAGCGCAACGAAGAGCTCCAAGCGAGCAACCAAAAGCTCTCCTCCACCAACGATCGGAAAACGACAATGTACGAAGAAACGTACCTGGAGTTGCAGTACTCGAAAGCTTCTTTTTCCCGACAAACCCGCGAGCTTGAGCATCTTCAACGAGAGTGTCAAGATAACGAAGTTGAGATGAAACAGGTTATCGACAGCGCCCACTCTTCAGAAAACCGGGTCGCAAAGCTAAACGCCGATCTCGACGACAGGAATGTGCGGCATGGAGAGGAGTTATAGTTGGTCCGAGATGAACTGCGGGCCAGGACTCGCCAGATCGAACAGCAGACACAAGAAACGAAGAAGTTGTCCTCTGACCACGTTCAAGTATGCATCGAACTTGACCGGCTCAAGCAACAGTCTGCAAAGCAGAGGCAAGACCTCACAAATCTCAAACAATCCAACGATATCGAAACATCGGATTTGCAGGATCGCCTTCGCTCCGCCAATACTGCCAACTTCCAACTCGAGAATGACATGGTCGCTAGACAAACGGAGCTCGCCGATGCCTTGTCCAAGGTTGACGACCGTGAACGAGACCTTCTCTTGCAGAAGAGCTTGGTGCAGACACTGCGAGATCGACGTGCCTCCGACGAGGTCGCGTACAACGCGAAGCTGGATGCTCGTGATGCAAGTCTCAAAGACACTCGTCGAGAACGTGATGACCAGAATGTCGAGCTCCAACGAGCATAGTCATCTTGTGCAGAGAGTTGTCAACGTATCCATGACCTTGAGGTCGAGCTAGCCGCCGCACAACAAGAAGTCGCATCCAATATCCAGAAGCTTCAACGAGTGAGCGACAGTTTCACGGCTGCCAACAAGAAGTACGACACTGCAGCAGAAGCCTCCCGATGCCATGAGGAACATCTCAGTCGTATGTGTAGGGTCAAAACCCGGCGAATCTTGTTGCTCACCGCCAAGATATGTGGACAGAAGCGTTCCCTGTTGGGCGCCTATGTCAGCTTCAATCACGTAACGACAGAAGTCTCCCGGTTGACGAATGAGAGCTCTTCCAAGGATGATACTATCGCAGATCTCAACACCCGATTGCAGACTGCAGAGTCCCGCCTCCATGCCTCTGTTCTCGACTGCAAGAACCGGCAAGATCAACTCAATGGTATCCGTTTCGATTTATCTAAATGTCGTGCCGATGCGGCAGACGCGGCCCAGAAGCACGATGAACAAGAGAATGAGCTTCGATCTTCGATCTCTCACCACGAAACACAGGAAGCCGACCTTAATGCAACCATCTGCCAAAGCCAAGAAGCCCTCCGGAGCCTACAATCGAAACTCGATGAGCGAAACAACGACTGCTCACGGCTCGAGACAGCAAAACACGAACTCGAGCAGAAGATTCAAAACCAAACCTGGACGCTTCGAGAAATTCAGAACGCCTCTCGGTCGAATGATACAGATTTGAGGGGTCAACTCGAGCAGCTGTTCCGTGACCGTGAAAAGGTGGCCCAAGATCTAAGCAATGTTCGAAGCGCCGCAAAAGGCAAAGAAAAAGAGCATCAAAACCTAGTCAAGGAGTTAGATTTGAAGCTGAAGCAGTCACGAGCCGAGCTCGCTCGTGTTGATGAAGCCAGCAAGCAGCTTCGCGAGAAGAATCGCGGTTTGGAGATCCAGCTCGCCGCCGAGAACAAGGCCAAGGACAAGGCCGTTGCGCAGCATGTCGACTTGAAAGGAGACTTGACTTCTGCAACCAGAGCGACTGCAGATCTTGAGAGACGCCTGCGAAACGAGATGAATGTCAACATTTCTGCCAAAGCAGAGAATGGCCGAGTCAGCAAAATGGTCGAATCCTTACGCACTGAGCTCGAGGCAAAGTCACGCCAGCTAGACGAAACGACCTCTCTCGTTAATCAATGGGAGTCGTACAGCGAAGGACTGGAGACTCAAATCACCCAGTTGAACCAGGATGTCGCGTACCAGCAGAGCGCAGTCGAGCGAGCCATTGCCTCGAGCACGACCGCCAAAGAGGCTCAGTCGTCCTTGCAGGCTGATGTCACGAAGTTGAGAGCTGCCCGTGAGGGCGACGCTAAAGCAAACGAAAGCGATATTCGCCGACTCAAGGCTGAGCACACTCGTGAGCTTGCAGATATGAAGCGCAAGGTCCAGGCCACTGAGGCCGATCATCAGGAATCTCTGCGCGATTTGCAGCGTGTTCACGCCAGCGAGATCGCCGACCCCAACCGCCGCCATGGAGAGGTTGGAGGCGTCTCGACTGATAGGCGAGATTGCACTTGTGCAAACAGCATCGAGATTCTCGCGCACAGCAGCGTTAGGTGTGGCTTCTGCGGAGCGCAGCCAGGGCAACAGTGTATCTGACACGCTGGCGGAGCTGGGGTTGGAGGCTGGACCCATTTCTTGGGAGTCCTTCAATGCATGGATGCATTGTTGAAGCAGAGGCGATTGTGGCGGCGTAGAACGGATTCAGTGGATTTCATGATGATTGGTGGACGACGTTTCCCAAAGCGGAAGCACGAGGCTGTCAAACTTCAATCAAAACAGCTTCGCCGCGAGCGTCCAATTTCAAGAGCAGTTCAATCTACTCTCGCACGGCACTCCAAAATCTTGGACTGAGTTCAATGCATTGCGCTTCACGCAGACTCACCGCAGAAACGTACTTCAGTCGGTCAATCTTCACTCGCAAATGTCCCAACATACTGCACCACGAAAGAAACACTTTCCTCGCGCTCTCTGTCCATGCGTTCCTCTTCACGTCCTGTCCTCGTAGAATCTCTGGACGAAAGCCACGGTAATGCCGTGCATCATTTCGACCACTCTCCGGTGGGCCTCCTCAAGCTCTGCAATGGCGAAGCGATCAATGGCAATGTCACGCCACCGTTGATATCCCGAAACTTCGAACGTGCTTGCCAGCGATTTCTCTATCATGGTCCATCCCGTATCCAGAGAATCGCCGATGTCCTTCAGAGCTTGACGTTTGGAGCCATCTTCGGGGCTCAACCATTGCCGAGCTGCTAGAGGAAGATCATCAATGCCAGGATTCAGCCGTCGGGTCAGTATCTCTCCCATGAGCCGCCATCGATACCTCTCTCCGATGCCCGGTCTGTTACCGGACAGACCTGCGGGCACGCCTCCAACTTTCGACACCACTTGCACGTGGATGCACGCGATTACTCCACAGTCGTTGGACGTCTGTCGTATGGCGTCAGTCATTCCCCATCTCCATCCATTCAGTCTCATGGAAGCCGTGAGCTCACCAAGTGTTGATGGAGTGCCCAGCTGACAACAAGAGCGCGGTCGTCTTTCGTGACGAGCCAAACCAGTCCACACATCATGGCAACGATGAGCAAGCGCATGAAATGCCTCACTATCTTGGTCGCGGTGCCCACGCAGATGTGGTTTGGCGGGTCAGTCGCTGGAGAATTTGGTGGCATTTCGAGGGTCTGTATTTTCGAGGGGGTGTTGGTTCCTGCGCAGAGTGTTCGAGAAAGCGGTATCGTAGTCGAGTCGATTCGGGCGATGGTCTATCTGGCAAGCGACGGCGGTGGTGTTGGGCGCGAGAGAGAGTGTTTCCATGAATTGTGTGGGATGAGGTTTTGGGGTGCCTGTCAAGAGCCCGCTTTTTGGCCTGAGGTATCTTTCCTCGCGCCACCAAACGGCCACCGCGACTCTCAACCTTTCGCTCGAAAGACTTCGCCGACACGTCGCAAGCCCAGACAGTGGCTGACAGATCCAGCGCGCCAGCGCCATCTCACACCAATCCATTGCGGTCCTTTCTCATCTGCAGCAACAAACATGCCGAAGGTTCAAGAGGAAGTCATCGCCGGCAAGCACGTCAAGACGATGATGATCCGATTACATGGAAGTATGTATGCCCACTCGGGGCTTATGTTCCCATCGGCTAATAGAAAAAGTCAACAAGCAGTATTTCGAGGCCAAGATCATTGTGGATGTTACCACTCTCCGGGATATTCGTGAGGGTCGGTTGGGTAACCAGATGTGGTACAGTTGGCCCGATGGCGACGAGGCACGGGAGGTGCCTATGCATCTTCAGTCTTGCTGGTGGGCCTACACAACGACACGTCGTGTGTACATGGAAGACCCGACGGTCGTCATCTACATAGCTAGGGACATTACTAACGGCACTATGATCGATCTCTACATGGTGGACGAGAGAGTATACCTAAAGGCGCGATTCTTCGTCGGAAAGCGTGAAGTGAAGCAAAGCACACCGCGGGTGGACGGAGAAGACACCTATCCCTTTAACAGAATCGAACGATGTCGCACTGTTAGAAAGCTCTCGAAGAGACTCTGCGGGAGATATTAACACAAGTGGGACTTAACCAAGGCTATTATCTATAACGCGAAAGGATAGTAAGTAGCTCGTACTAAGAGCCTACGCGAAGCTAGTATCGAGGAGGGTGTAACTATGTTTATTAGGTATCTAGGATAGTTATAGGCTTAGAATAGGAGAGTACTAAGAACTTTCTAAAGTCGTAGTTATAGCTACTAATTAATAAACAAAGAGGTTATTTATATAGCTTCTACTATTATAGATATTTAGCTATTACCTTAGTAATTAAGGGTAATACGGGACCCGGCCTTATAATATACATATATTATAGAATTACCTTCGTTTCTACTCCTATCTTACCCTTAATATTATAGTAACCTAAAATCTAATCTATCTAGTAAGCGAAAAGATTCTACTTAGGGAAAAGCCTCGCTAAGCCTTATAGACGTTAGCTTTTATACGCTAATACGATTAAGACGATATAGTATAACCGTTAGTTATCTAAAAACGCCTTTTCTCTTTTTAATAGATTCTAATTTCGTTCTAGTCGCGATTCTATTAACGAAACCTACGCTCTAAGTCTTAAATATATAAGGTAGATATAAACGAGTAAGAAAAGGCCTATACTTAAGACGCTAAGATACTAAGCTACCGACTTACTAGAGATACCTATTTAATACTTCTCTTCTCTTCTCTTCGTTACTACCTAAGTCTACCTTATAGTACGCGTTAAAAATCCGTTTATAACTAACGATCTAACCTAGGTAATACTAATATATAGACTATTATTGTCGTCTTCTTTAGCGCTATCGCTATTATAGTTACCTACCTTATCTACGCGAAGTCGTAGTAAGGCGTCCCTAACTATACGAGTAAGCTTTAGAGTTACTTAGCGCTTATCGACTTATACTAATATTTAAGTAAAGTAACCCGCTAGTATAAGCTTAGTTAGAAGGCTAGTCTTAATAGTATTAAGCGTTAGGAGATTTATCTAGATTATATTCTAGGTATAGCTAATTATCTACTAGGTATAATCCCTAACTAACTATACTCTCGCGTTAAATTAGACGTAAAGATATAAGAGGCCTAAAAGCGTATAGACGTAGCCGTTAACTAGTCTATCTACTATACGGCTTACGCGGAGATAGACCGCCTCGATAAAGTCGATTTCGCTATTATATATAATATCCTTACTCTCGTCCGCGGCCTACGTTAGTTACGGGAGGCTATTACGAAGAAGTAAGCGAATAAGTAGGTAAGTAAAGAAGCGAAGATATAGACGATAGGCTCTTAGATAGCGCTTAAGTATTAAGCGCGATCCTTATAGTATTATTAGAATAGTAGAATTAGTATACCCTAGGCCTCCGATTATACGAACGTAGTAGGATCTATTATATATATAACTTAGTAGATTTTCTCTCTTAAAGCGATAGTTTTAAACTACCTTTAACGCTAGTTATAAGACTATTTTCTCTTACTTAACTTACTTAACTTAATATAGACCGCTTATAATTCTACCTTATACCTACTATATTATCTATAATAGTAGCTAACGCTAATAGCCCTTAAGGGTAAGCTACGAGGCTATCTTTAAGATAAGCCTACCTTAAACTCTAACGATACCTAGTTATAGTACCGTAGTTAAATATTATTTATAGGTAATCGAATATATCCTAATCGAAACGAAACCTTAGTCGTACCTTGTAGTCTCTTTTATAGTACTAGAGTAAAGAGTAATATAGCTCGTACTCGCTATACCTTAAATCCTTCGACTATTAACTTCTCGATTAAAATCCCTTCGTACTCTTTTAAGTAAACGATAAGATAAGATAGCCCGATTATTATATACTATTAAATAGTATTATGTATCTTATACTACTTCTCGTTATAATCGCTATATTCCTAACTAGATACTTCTTTAGTATAGTTACTAACTATAACTTTAACCTTATTAAGTATAAGTCGCGTAAATCTTTACTATTAGGAAACGAATACTAACTTATAATCTATAGCTTACGATATCGCTATCTACCTAACCCCTAGCGAACTCTCTAATAAGGAAGTCTACTTAGCGATATTTAAATATAAATAGAACTTAGCCTATCTCTTATCCGATACTAATCGTATAATAGCTATACTACTAGTATATTTACTCCTTAAGACTCTATCTACTATCGAAGATAAGAAGAACGATACTAAGTACTATCTCGAGAGACTCTAGTAAGACGATAGTATATTCTTAATATTTCTAATTATTATCTTATAGAAGGAGCTAAAGGATCTCGAGGAGATTAAGCTCGTATATAATAAGGACCTCGACTCGTTTAGTCGTAGAATACGGTAAATAGAGAGAGATACCTAAAAGAATAAGGCCTAGAGAGAGGGGGCGAAGCGCTAAAACGAGTTATAGATACTTAGAAGGTAGTTAGATACTAGGAAAGAGCGAGGAGTTTAGATTCTTCCGAGAAGGATTTAATTACGCTATAGAGTATATCTTACGCCCTTTAAATAGAGCCGTAGTAGTAAAGTAGTTATTATATCCTATCTAAATAGAAAGTAAATATTAGTCTCTCTAGCGTATATTTCTAAATCCCCTTAGCGTCTAGAGAGCCTATAATTCTTATTAGTTATAGACTAGATTACTAAATTCTATATATGTTTCGGCTATTAAGCTTAAACTAGTAAGACTAATCCTAAGAAGCTAGTCTTTAGCGTACGATTTTACGTAACTTTAGGAGGATATTTCCTAGGGGCGACCTTATAGTTAGGTCTTTAAGCCTAAGGTAGTAGGACTTCGTCTTCTAAATATTATACTACTAAGCTTAGCTATCGCTATTATACTAGCCTACTAGTAGTACTAAACCTAATAGTACTAACCTATAACTTTATTAAGCTTACTTATATTAAACTTAATACCGCTAGAATAGTATTTACTAATAGTAAGTTTATCCTATATTTATATTCTATAGAGTTAGACTACGCGCTAATATATATAATTAGGTTATAACCGCTATACTAAAGTATACCTACTCTATAGCGCCTATACTTATAATATAATTCGAGTTCTCTACGACCCTATTCTACGCTATACTAACTATAAGGCGGACCTTAAGACTACCTAGAACTAGATAAGAGACTTATAGAGGATAGTACTAGGCGACGACGGAGCTCCTACTATATACTAGTAATAGCTCGCCTAGGTAAAAGCTATAGTACGCTTAGCGGATAAGGCTATCGAATACCTAGAGGTACTCTATACTATCGCGTCTAAGCCTACCCTTAGTACTAAGATTACTATATATAAGTAGTTAGCTTATCGCTAGGAGAATAGGCTATTAGAGATAACGAGAGATAAGGGCGAGGACAAAGAGGAAGATAAGGACGAGTAAGGAGAATAGTAGAAAGCGGATAAATGACCTAATCTATAAGAGATCTAGATAGTTTAGTAGGGTCTAATAGCTAGTAACCTAAGTCGGAGCCTTTATATTATATTAATAGGATAGGTAGGAAAGTTATCGTAGTAGAAACTTATATACCGTAGTAAGTAGAGTCTCTATAAAGTCTTCTAAATAAGCCTTCTTACTCGCTTACTATATCCTTCCTACTCCTATATACCGCTAAGCTATATAAATTTAAGATAAGATTATATTTCTATCTATAGTTACTTATAGATTAGGTAATCGTATAGTAGTATAGCGTAGAGGGGCCGTATATTAGTAAGATATAGTTAGCCTAATAAGTACTTATACGATAATAATAAGCTTTATAGATATCCTAAAGTAGGGCTATTAAATAGAAGGGGTAGTTATAAAGGAAAATATTATATTTAAAGCTATAATCTCTTATACCTCTAAAAGAGTACTATACTAACCGTCTATACTAAATAAATAACCGCGTACGCCTCCTTTAATTTTTCGGTATTAATGTAGCGTAGACTATTCTACTTCGCTAACTCGCCTTTTCTATAGTACTCTCCTTCCCTAATAGAGGGTTCTTCTATTCTAACGGGAGCTATTAAATTATTAGGCTCTATATATACTAGTAGAAATAGGCGAGGTCTCTATTATTTATATATTTATACTAGAAGTCGATAGCTCGTTTTAGATCCTCTCTAAAGTAGGTTATACTATAATAAATTCCTACTAAGAAGTAGTTATATATATATACTAGTATAGTAACTACCTTTATAGCTAGTCTACCCCTAAGGTTATAAAGCCCTATATCTATTAGCTAACGGTAAAGTATTTCGACGTTAATAGCGCTATATAAATAAGGAAACGCGTATTAAATAGTAAAGATAGGAGCCTTTTTATATAACGCTATAAAAATAGATTCCCTAACTATAGGTCGTAATCCTAGGAACTATAGGACGCTACTAAACTCTAGTATAATCTAAAGAACCGTCTATCGAAACTAAAAGATTATCCGCTTCGTATTATAGAGTAACTCGTCTAAAATCGATACGACGTAGTTAAAGGGATAGCGCTAGATACGTAGATAGAGGCTTAAGCCCTCGCTAACTCGCCGAACTATTTCTTTATTATACTACTAGCTATACTTATAACCTAACGCTCCTTCTATTAACTATAGGCTCTACTATATTATAGTACTTCGAGTCTCTCTAATAAGTCTAACTAGAGTAGTCTCGATTCTCGACGCCTATAGACTAATATAGGTTAATATAGTAGCTTAAGGAAGGTAGATATTCTAACTCTCGTATTATTACTATTCGTCTATAGCGTAATTATACTAGTAGTCTAGCGAAAGGTTAGCGCTCGGAATATCCTTAGGATCGTATAGAGTAATATCCTATTCTATTAATATTAAATTACGACGATTATGTTTACGGGTACGAGGGATAATATTTATAAGTTAGTTTCTAGCCTAGGTCGAGTTTACCTATAATAGAATCTTAGGGTTTAGTACTAGATAATAAAGAATCCGCTCGTATAAGGAGCTTCTTAGATATATTATATTAAGTAATTCGATTACTTACTATCGATTGTCTAGGTTAATATAGTTATAAGTAAGAGGATTAATAGTAGGGTTAAGACCTCTAATATTTATTATCTATTTAATATCTTATCTATACTAGCGAGGGTCCTTTATCTCTATATCGAACCTACTCTATTTACTAGTAGATAGAGAAGAAGTATTAATACTTACCTTAGTATAAGTAAATTTCTCTATAAGATATCTCTCTATAGGAGTAAAGGCTATACGAGTATAGTCGTCGAGCGTATAGGGTTTATATATCTCGTAAAGGTTAAGTAATTATATAGCGAAGCTATAGATTATATAATCTCTAGTAGATAATAGTAGCTAATAGTAGGCCTTCGATATCTCGTTTAAGAGATAAGCGCTAAGCGGTATTATACGAAAAGGCTAGCTCTAAATGTCCTTAATAAGGGCTAGTATCTCCTACTTCGAAGGACTAGGCGTCGTCCTAGAGAGAGGATCGAATTTCGAGTCTACGAAATAGAGATAAATCGCTAGGCCTCCGCGCGCTAGATAACGCGAGGGTAAATCTATAACTAGAGTTACTAGAGTAATCTATTCGTTAATACTCCGATCCGTCGCTAGTATCGGGTAATACTAACAAGTTAAGTATATATTAATATCTTATATACGAGAGAGTAATAGTTAGTCGAGTAGATACTCGAGGAACTCTAGCAAACGAGTAACGTACGTAGGGCAGTACTAGCGAGTATGTCGATCATTAAATATTAGGAAGTATGCGATATTGTAGTAGTTCGTGCTATACCAAAGGTCTGTGAACGGCGTTCTAGTAGCGGGAGCCGCTCGGGCGACGTCGAGTAGACGAGCGAGGAGGAGGTAGCAATCAGATGCCACTTCTCCATTACATCCTCCGGGAGGGCTGTGCAGTAGTCGAAAGTCTTGGGTGTATAGTCGATCGGAGGTAATGTGAAGGGGTCGCTAGCGAGAATGGTTTGATCGAGACGTAGACGCCGAGAGGTGAGCGCTTGCAAAGCGGCATGGAGCGCACCAGAGAGAGAAATAGGAGTAGGTCGCGAATGGAGTGCCAGGCGAGGATGGGTCTCCTGCTACGGAGCAGCAATGGCTTGCTTTGGTGGAAGCTGCAGTGCTTTCGGCGGACAAGGCAATCGTCTTGCGCCAGCCGGAGGGGAACATGGCCTGCTTCGTACGGATACTCTTTGATCGGCGCAAGGTGAGAGCGAAATGCTGCAATCGATTGCAGAGAAGAGCTTGCATACCTGTTGGGCAATCTCAACATCGAAGCGGACTTTTGAAAAGTAGATCTACTGCACTCTTTAGCAAGAAGAGAAACTGTTGTGCTCTAAAGGCCGTGAAAGCTCCTAGAGCGATCCCGATATACGCGCTTACCGTAATAGTACCTTAGCGCATAAGAGTAAGCTGTCGTTTCATCTCTTACTATGGCATCGGAATTTAGTTGCCGATGTGTCGTACAGGATGCTGTTATAGCCCGCAGTACCATCCAGGCCCTTCCCTGAGTGTTTATCTGGCAGATCAAGCGCCTTGCAATCACTGGCATCGATGGGGCCAATTGTACCAACGTGCAGAATTTGGTCGCCAGCATGAGTTAAATGGTCTGCCTCCGGCGTCTCCACCTTGGATTTGACATCACCTTCGCTATACAGCTTCTGCGTGGACCCTATCTGTCCATAGGCTGCCTCTAGAACCTCCCTCGGACTGTGCGCGTTGCGATCGACAACGATATGTTCGACATCCTCCTACGATCCGCTGAGGCTCGCCTGTGCAAACCGGCAAACCCCGCTGTCCTCGTTCGCGCCATCCGCCAGCGCCGTTGGCCGGAGTGGAAGACGTGTGCAATTGACGAATGCTTTCCTCCATCGGTACGCTTCACTCCAAGGTCGCCACTTTCGAGCTTTGCTAACATCTCGAGCAGGATGCTTAGCGCATTTCTGGTACATCAGTCTCTCTCTTGAGCACGTTCTTAGCAGTGTTTCTGGACACTGGCGGCTTGACGCCCTTGGGGGGTCAGAGCGGCCATTGTGCCGGCCACATCTTGTGCTCGAAAAGCTTTCTTATATTTGAGATGGTATGATACCTTTTGGGACTTGACCGAGCGTTGGGGGCATTGTAGTGTCTTGCATCTTGTCGCTACTCATGTACATATACTCTTGCAGAGTCTCAATCACTCAGCTCCAGTACCAACTCCTTTCTCTGCGCATTCTTCTTTGCCTCGGAGTGAGCCTTCTGCATATCCTCGCGCTCAATTCTCCCCTCTACGACTTTCGATATCTCTTGACAACGTTGAAGGGCGAAACCGAAAGCATCGGCGTGCAATTGCCGTTCGATAAGGTCGATATCACCCGCATTCCACTTCCTCTTAATGTTGGCCACTCCACAGACCACGATCGTCAACAGCGCCAGCCCGTCGCTCGGTGTGAAGGAGGTTAAGTATCCGTCTTCTGCTCTGATCAACATGGATTGTTGTACGGTCTTCACAAACCACTTACCGTTCTCAACGCTCCAGCGAGACCTGCCTGAAGCTTGCTCATGGCATCGTGCTGTATGTCCAGGTCTGTGCTGTATGTCCAGGTCTGTGCTGTTGTTTATTGTCTCGAGGCTGAGGGCGTGGTAGAATCTTGCCAGGTCTTTCAGCCTTGATTTCGTCGTTAGGGCTGGGTTGTCATTTAGTAGCCCCATGGGTGAACTGCCATTTGGTGGCTGAGGTGGATTCTTCATCGTAAAGTTGGACGTTGGTGTTGAGGAGTGGATGCACTGGGAAGCGTCAACGGTTTTGTATACTACCATGCGTTGGTGCCTTCCCCAATCCTCCGTGTGGAAAGAGCCCACTCCTCGCATCCCTGAAAGCACCATCCCCCATCTTCTTCCGGCTACTCACGCCATTTACGAAAGATCGCCATCAACAACACAATCAAATGCCTCCTCATCGATAGGCTACTGCCCATACTCGCCTCCTCCCGCCTGGCCTCCAGCATGGAGTCTCCAAGCTCGTCACGTCGTCGTCTTTCAATCCGCACATACCCTCCTATGAAGCCACTTCCATTGTATCGTCGAAAGCCTCCAGCACGTCCCCATGGTCGAGACGTTGTTGGTGCTTCTGAGAAGCACAACTCCACAGGTAACAGTTAACCGCATTCCAGTAACAGCTTCCGATTATAACTCCTTCGTACTAACCTACGACAAGCAGCCACACCCGACGACTTCTTCGACTCCGGCTGCAGTAACCACTCTCTCCCCATGCGTTCTCATAACGCTTCACCCCGATGTCGTACTAAAGAAGCCCCGCCGCGAGCAGTCGACAACCTCTTCTCATACCACGGCCACCGCGCACCAAGATGACGAGCTCGGTCGTCTTCGCCGCAGCAATGAAGCTCTCTTCCAGGCCCTATATACCGCACAGAAGAGCAATACCGCGTTGGAGAAGGCGCTCTACCAGGCGCAGGGGCACATAGACCAGATGCAGCAAGAGGAGAAAGCATTGGACGTGCAGAAAGCGCGGGCTGGGGGCTGAGGTTACTCTCACGGGCAGCCACAACATGTGGTATGTGCTTGCTCAGACATACATCTTCCTCAAATCCCGCTGAGTCGTCGTGTGATTAGTGATGGCAACCGCAATGAAACAAGAGCATTTCATGGAGACAAACCCCTCAATTCTTATTGCATGTACAGATCTCGGAGTCCTGTGCGCGCGGATGATGGAGCCTCTCCCACACACCATCAGGTATTGAATCCGTCTTCCTCGCAGTGCATTCTGGTCTTGCATCACTCCGTTGATTATGCAGGACGTCCACAACTCGCGGTTCTGCCTGCATTGGACCATATCGAAGAAGACAACCCCCTCTTCCCGCATTCTGATGCAATTGCGTATCTCAAACTGCGACCCTTGGCCATTCTCTTCGTGTTTCCTTACGAGTTCCGCTCTCCGTTGACCTCCATCTCAAAGAACCCCCGGCTGTTCGTCACCACGACGTCGAGCCCAGCTAAGTCGATCGGCTCGTCCAGCAGCTCCAGGACCAAGTATCTATACTCTTACACTGCACCAGAACCCATTTCCTCTGGACCCGCATCATCGTCCCTCTTGGTCGTGGGTCGACGATTCTTCTTTGATATCGACTGCAGTGCAGTCATCAGCTTCACCGCTCTGGCAATCTCCATCTTCACGTAATAAACCCCGTAAGCGTCTTTGGCCTTGTCCCAAGGCCAGCCCCGAAACTGTTACCATGCCGTCTTTGGTCCTTCCACGGCCGCTTTCCAGCCTTTTTTGACCTTTCTCATCTCCCATGAAGGCACGCCAGTGACTTCGAGCTCAATCCTGGCCCACATAACCTCCAAGAGTGTGTTGATGCCAGGACCAAATGCCTCCACGGTATCTGCCACGTCGGCTGTTAGGTCAACGAGGTTGTCGATCGCGGTGCGGTCTTCTGGTCAGATAGCGGCGAGTCGAGCGTTTGCGTTCACGAGGGTGTCGATGTTGGCGCCCATTAGTCGGATGTAGTATTCCATGTGGTCCTCGGCGTCGTTAAGCTGCTGCATCATGCTGGACTTCGGATTGTGTGCTGGCATGGCAAGCTTGCTCATTTTGCCGAACGTCGCGACCGCCGTGCAGAACAGGCGCTCAATGTCTTCTACGGCCAAGCGTCCTGGCAGGCAGGCGTGCCTTCATATTGGGTGAGATGATAGCGGCGGATCTATGAGCCGTAATTGTCATATCCCTAGTCTGCTCTGGCCCGGTGTCACTCACAGTAGGTCGTTTAGTCGATTGCTGTCCTCGACCGCGCCGGACATGTAGAGATGCCGCAGACTCTCGTTTGCCTTTATGGGTGTCATGATGGATGGTACTTTCTAGTTGATGTACTTTTGCGCTTCCGACGAGTGTGGGCTCAAAGGCAGGTGGATGTTTGTTCTTCGCCGATCCCTGTTG
Organism: Zasmidium citrigriseum; assembly: GCA_002786025.1. NCBI lineage: Eukaryota > Fungi > Ascomycota > Dothideomycetes > Mycosphaerellales > Mycosphaerellaceae > Zasmidium > Zasmidium citrigriseum. The sequence continues at coordinate 118,388 of NHNW01000055.1, read as the reverse complement.
GCAAAGCACGCGTTAGGCTGCATCAAAGCTGCATGCCAGCTGCAGACCTCAGCTGCTCGCAAAAGCCAACCACCTCATCGTCGGCAAAACCCCAACAGCAACTGTCTCGCCATTATCACCGCAAACGCCTCGATGGCTCAATCCACTAACGTTCCGCTCCATGAGCGTAGCGACCTTCCTCCGGCCTTCGTGGACCCTTTCGTCCGCGTCCATTCTACCACTCTCGGCGCCGTCAGCAACGAGGAGAAGTCCAAGGTCTGGCTACGCGAGGTCGCATACCTCTTCAAGCGCGCACTTGGTGGTAAGAGACCAACATTTCATCATGTCGCACTTGACAGAGACTAATATATTTCATAGATCGGCAGACCCTCGAATGGATGACGAGAATCAGCTTGAAGAAGCTCGTCGCCAAGTTCCCCCCCACCCTTCCCTCCGATGCTCTTACCACCGAAGAGAACCAAGAGGCAGCATCGGACTGTTAGACCATCACGCAAATGAACCTCCTCGACGGGTAGAAACCGCGATCGAGCGTCAACGAATACACCGCAGCCGCGCCTCTGCTGCCCAAAGCCTGCAGTTGTGGATGTCTAGCACAAAAGACCTTCGGCCGTTGACGTTGAAAACTGCTTCCGACATCCTGAGTGGGCTACTGAGGTAGAGAAAGTTCGCATTGGCTTTCTCAGTGTGAGTCAGTCTCACTTCGACAGCGCTCACAGAATTCTGCACTCAACGACGTTATTGCTGTGACCATGGCCTTGGTCAAGAGGGTCGCGAACCGGTTGGCAAGAGAGAAAATGTCGTCCCAAGTTATGTCATTTGTCCTTACGCTTTCGACCAGATCGCAAGCATCAATAAGTCTTGCCGAGGTGAGTATCAACAGCGCTCTAGCACTGCCGGTCATCTCCGATTCTTGCAACGTGCGCGCATGTTGTCCACTCGACCACTTGATTAGCGACGAGCGTTGCTGTTGACATCGGCCGTATGTGGATGGAAGCGCAATCGCTCTCTCCAGCGAACCTGGCGGATTGCGCTCATGCCAAGTTCTGTTGACATGTGAAAATGATCCCATTGGTGGATCATCACAGCGCTAACGCCGCACAAAGCTTATTCACCAGTGCTTCTACTTTATTTCAACGATTACTTCCACTTTTGATCTTGACATACGAAATGACCGCACCCCTTGACGCCAGCGAAACATTCTCTTCTCGACCAGACATCATTCTCGTCGTCGAGAATTCCCATGAGCACACAGTCCCCGAATTCGCCGTCGATTCTGCCGTCCTCAGGACTCTGGGCGGCTTCTTCAAAGCTCTCAGCACCAACCACTTCCACGAAGCCATGCTCATTGAGTATGCCGTCGCCCAAGATCCCGTCCGGGCGCCGTTGAAAGAGGTGGATCCCGATGGCATGGCAAGCCTGCTGAAGCTTGCATATCGTCGCCCTTGGCAGCCGGACCACTTCTCGGACTTGAAGAGTCTCGCCATGGTTATGGAGATGTACCTGTGCTCCACTGTCCCCACGGACCACCCCATTGTCTACTAGTTTCCACGTGCTTTTCAAAGCTTCAGCTTCTCGCTCGTCCAAGTTAGTCTTCTCTTCCACATCAGCACCACTGCCCGACACCAACACCGTCCAACATCAAAACTCTACGTCACCACCAATCTCGAATACACAACACCGCTCACTGAAGATGGTGGCGCGACGCGCAAAGCCCGCGACGGACAACAACGCCAATCTACAGGCAAGCGCAAAGTCTCTGCAATATTCTCATTAATTCCCCTGATCTCCAGCCACAACAGAACACCACCGCCGCGATCCAGTCGAGATATGTCGGCTACTTCGTGGCTTCTCCAAGCAGGCCAGACACCACAAACCGACAACCTCCACTCAATCCTGTCGAAACCTGGACCACTACACAAGTCCCTCTCATTAGCGACATGCTCGAGGCACGGGGCTCCGGCGTCTATTCCCATCTCAGGACCGCTTCACTACCAGCCCCACCAAGCGCTGCTCCATCGTCTCCCGCCCTCACCGCTACTTTCGACCCAATCACTCCTACGGCTGCTCCAACATCTCCCGCTACCGCCGCCCCCTTCGCTGCAGTCCATCCAACGACTGCTCCAACATCTCCCGGTCCAGCTGACACCTCCGCTCCAGTCAAACCTCTTGGCAACATGGCTGTCTTACCAGTCACGGCAGACGTCACCGACACCAACGGACTGGTGATGCAGATCAATACAGGTGGCACCAGTCCCACACTCACTCAGCTCCTCGAAAGAAGCGCCGTCGGCCTAGATATCGAAGAGCCTCAGACGCAAAGCGTCGCCATTGCCCCACCGTCTCCTCAAGATCAATGCCAGATCTTTCCACCATCTGCCGCACAAGACGCCGACCTTGTCATCGTCAGCGACTCTGACGTTGCAGTCGCTGTTTCACATCCGGCGCAAGACTCCACGGCGTCGCTCTCTCCCGCGAGAAGTACTGCGACGTTGATCTTGGATTCTGCCTTTGAGAACGTTCCGACGTCTCTCGACGATCGATTCCCGTCCCTTCGACCAGTGCTGGTTGAGGACTCCGCTGTCATGGGCTTTGGTCGTCGAGGTTCGAAGGCAGAGGGCCACAAGACGCAAGGCCACGACCTACCTGCTTCCGCCTCCAACATCCTCCCAGACGGGCAGCCCACTGCAGAAGAGCAGGACGGCAGCGTCCACAGCATCGACATTGAGGACATCGAATTTCCTTCTACTGTCTCCTCGAGGCTCCTCAGCTCCTCGTTCCTTCGCTCCTCTATCCAGTCTTCGGGACCACCGTCGCCGACCCACTGTGTTCCGCAAGGCTCCTTCCTTCACCCTACGTTGCCACCGTCGCTTACCCCTACGGCCTACCCTTCGCTGCCCCCTTCATTGGGCCAGTCTCCGGAGATCGATTCTTCGGCTCAGTTCTCTCAGCCTGACTCAGGTATTCTGGACCGGTGTCTGGGCCTTTCGTTCTCCCTCCTGCAACACACCACTACGGAGCCAGAATTCCCGATCCTATCTCCAGCGTTCATCGAATCGCTTCCGTCTCCTCATTAGCGCGGCGTTGAAGCCCGACTTAGGGCAATGCTCGACAGTATGGACCCTCACGCCACGGACGACGGCAATGCCCTCACAGCGGGCCAGAAGGTCGCCGTCCTCCGAGCGCGGACTCCGGAGATCCTGAATTTCCCGGTGCCTAGATTCTACGAACGGTGTGAGCGAAGTTGCGCACTGGATGCGCAGTCTATTGCCTTGGGCGATAGCTACTGCCATCCCTTGCGCTTTGTTGGTCGTGATTACTGATGTGGATCTTGTTGGAAGGAAGCGCTGTAAGCCCGCAAAGACCGACTTCATCTTCTCTCCCAAGACGCCTCCTTTTCCATGACTATCTTCGGCATACATTGTAACATCAAGAATCGTAAGTACTTTTTTAACCCGCAGTCTCCTCTGTATGTACGAATATCCCGCTACTGCGCTAGTACCGATCTCGTGTTGGAAAGGCATGCCTTCCTTATTGCAACGTCAAAGTACAGAACAATATGCACGCTGAAAGGGAACCCCCGAACCCAATCCGCCCACGCCTAATCGCTGGTGACCCAAATTCCTAAATCCCAAGCCCTTCTCCCTATCCCATTTTACCCTGTCTCTAAAATCAAACACAATGCTCCATTTCCCCTTTGCCCCAACCCAAAACAAACCTCTCTCGTACTTCCTGAAATCAAGAACCAAACCCCTCCGTCTTCAGATGCCAGAAAGAATCATTTCCCCCCCTCTCGCCGACCTCCTTCAAAATCAATTCCCCTCACCCGTTAGATATCATCCATTTTCTGCTCCTCCTCCCCGCTTCGTCGAACGCCTTCGTCTTGTATAGTAGTGTGGGTGACTTACACTCTTGTTGTTGCTTAATGTCATCAAAATAACATCGCCGTCGCCATCCGCTTCTCCATCTCCTTGCAAGTCTCTCCGGCTTGTAGTGCAGCAACGCTTTGTGCAGAGAGCCTCTTGTCTGGTCGATTGAGGCGCCGACGGGAGAAGGCCTCCACCTCATTTTGGCGCACACAAGCGCAAACGACGTGCAGATGCGTTCGGTCGGTAGTGCATGGCTCACTAATAGTGTGATGTGATTTTGGTGGTTTGACCACCGGTTGTCGAGGAGTATCAAAAATTCTGGAAGATTTTTGTCAACTTACACATTAGTCCCTAGCGTGGAGCACGGCTGAGCTCCCATGTGACAGCCTGACTCGTGGCATGATGAGCGATTGGGATGCACACATCTTCCACCTCGCACTTGGCGCAAACGAGCGCAAACAATGTGGAGATATGTTGCGTAGGTAGGCCAGTCTCCCTAGAGAGAATGATTTTGTGGTCTGACCTCCAATTTGCGACACCGACTACGCCCATTCCGCGCTCGGATGTGTGGTTCCTTGCAAACAGATGCATTCCATTAGCACTTCCTTGATAATGAAAGCAGGGTAAGGGACCTTAGTGCAGGAGTCGATCGTACGTTCGGAAGAGATGTGTACATCGGGCTCACGCCGACGCCAACTATCTACTAACAACGTCTCACCTTGCGATGCGCTCGTCTTCACCTTGATGAGTCTGCAATGAGACATTTGCGACTTGAAGACGTATCTCCCAAAGTAATTCACTTTAGCGTCGTCGGATATTGCACCTGCCAATATGATGATTGAGCCGAGGAAGCTGGAAAAGCTTTCGCGTACGACGGTAGCGAGGTTCATTTCAACCACACGAGAGTGCATTGGAGGGCTCCGGCGCGGAGACATAGCTCCACCGAGCGACGGCGACTCTGAGCGCGATCGGTCGGCTCTTGAAAGGCCATGTTGTTAATGAGCATGAGCTGTATGCTCAGAATGTAGAGGCATATGACGGGGCTAATTGCGCGGTCGAGCTGTTGCGCATACTCGTCGTCGTAGGACTCTCGGACATTCTGCAGTTCTCCATGGAAGTCGTGAAGTCGGAAGCAAAATGACATTAGTAGTGTCTGCTGATTTTGCCCATGTGCAAACCTACTAGCGCAGCCTTGCCTGGACCAAGGGCAAACCACCCGCTCAGATGGAAAGCAGAGGTCAAACTCAACTTCGTCTCATCAGTTAGATTGCGTGAGGATAGCATATCGCTGACATTTGCACAAGAACTTGTCTCGCGGTCCGCGAATAGGTGTACATGATAACGACATAGAAGCATGGCCTTGCAGCTCGTTCGCTGTAGCCTGTTGCGTAGTTCTTGGAAGTAGACGTCACTCACATTGTCTCTCCTTGAATCGCGGTCCAACACAGGTTATATCTGCTTCAGCCCTGCTAGTTGACTGGCCCAGTATTATTTTTCAGGCTCCTGCACTCTAGCGAGCGAAGACAGTCAACTTCAAGCGCTTCCTATTCCTAAACTCGACGGTTGAGATTTGCTCGCCCAACGTCGCCATCGCCAACATGAGGCTTGCGAGTCCGATGACGTTTTCGAGGTCATCAAGAGTAATCGGGAAAATAAGCCGCTTCGACTTCAGAACTTGTGCCGCGAGATTACGACGATGCAGTCCGTCTGCACTGGCTTCCAGCTCGTGTGATGGCTTGCAGCTACCACCAGAAGACGAGAGAAACACTACGACGGGGCGCACGGTGAACCCGTGTCTCGCGGCGGGAAGTTCGATCGCGCTGTCGGAGCGCTTGGCTTGTGGATGTCGTTGTTTCAGTATTTCGGCACATAGTGCTGTCTCGAGAATGAATCCGCATCAACTTGGGTTCGACTATCCACAACAGATCCAACTTCTCCTCGCACCGCCAATTCGCGCAACATGGCGGGTACCCAACCCGACCGCAATCGCATGTCCGACTACAACTCCCCTCGCGCAGGCTCTCTGCGCAGTCGTCCAACGCAGACACTCCGACCTCGTCTTCGCTCACCGAAGACTACAGCATCTTCGCAGAGTACCCATACCGATCTCACGCCCTCCTCCGAAACTGGTATACTACATTGACTTCAGCATCTAGGGCGAGTTCCGTGCCGTCAAACAGGCTGAGATCATTCAGCTCCAGCTCGACATGGAGAACGTCGAAGGTGCCGCCAGCCGCGTCCGGCAGAATCCCAACAAGAAGCCCATCCTCGCGTCACGCGTCCAGCGGCAGGCTCTTGCGCGCGTGTTTGGAGAGGATCAAGTCGTAAGTCACGAGACTAGACAATCTTTGCCCAGTCTAACTCCGTCATAGAAGGAGTTCGTGTCGAACCAAAAGAAAGATTTCGACCTCCGCCACAACACCACCACATCTGTCATCACGCCACACTCCCTCGATGGCGTGGAGACCAGGGATTCTGCCCCCAGTCTAGACACTGCACAGGAGCAATTTGTATTCAACCAAGAGGACACCTTCGACTGCATCTACGATTCCACGCTCATCCCTAACGCACACACATCCACTTCAACCCACCGCGGCATCATGTTCGACCCGCTTTGGCTCCACCGCTCCATCGAGCGTAAGTTGTCCATATCCATAGCGTTGATCTCCAGCAGATTAGGGTGATGTTGAAGCACAAGTTTAGCGTTCAAGGCAGGTCCCGCCCTTTCAATCGTGCATACACTCACCCTGTTTGCATCTTTAGAGCGAGAGTCAGCCTCTTCTGAAGAGCGCAGGCGGATCATATTTGCCAAGCTCGGTGCTGGATCCCGGGACATTTATCGTTTTGCGCGAAAACACAATCTCCGTGAAAAATGTTCAACTGCACCTTCCGCGAAACAAGTCTCCAGGAGCTTCGGAATTAGAGGCTGTATGACACCTGCGCTGTCAAACCCCCCTCGAAGCGAGGCTTGCGTATTTTACCGCACACCGGCTCAACGTATCCGTGGGAGGAGATTGTTTCTTTCCTGCGTTCGATTCAGCATGCATCTCACCTCAGCCTGAGAGATCGACGTTGATTAGGAGAGTCTTCCCACTTCTCTTTTTCGTCTGCCCTCCATCTCTGCTTCTATTTACTCGCCACACAAGTTGCAAGTCGGGCTTGATCAGCCACGGTGCCTCCGCCCAGACACCCTCTACAAGTCGCACACAGCACGGTCAGCACCAACGACACACTATCACCTTCACAACTCACGAGCTATCGTCGTTGATGTCAGCCATGTCCAGTGAGTCTCGCCGCTCTCCGACCTCTTTCCCAACTAGCTGACCATAGTAATAGCAGCTTCTTTCCATCTTCATACGCTTCCTCTCGAGTTGAAGTTTGCCGTCTTTCGAGAAACTCTTGGACTTGTATCCACCATTGTGCTGGACAGGTCGACCTTTCCGCTGGATCAAGTTTCTCGGCTCCTGCACACCTCCAAGTCGATACACGTTGTAATCAAGACCATGATTTTCTCTTCAACTTTCATCGTACAGGAGGGTGTCGTCGCTCGCCATACAATCCAGGTCCTGCCCCGGGTCTTTATGTGGCAAGGCGCCTCGCTATCGTCAGAATCAACGGCACCAATGCGACCAATGTTCAGAACCTCATTGTCAGCATGAGCTAGATGGTCTGTCTGCAGAGCCTTCGTCTGGGACTCGACCTCGCATTTGCCGTACAACTCTTACGTGGGCCAAAGCTCTTCAAGGCCTGCTTGTCCAACCTCTCTCGCACCGTGCGGCCTCCAATCGACAACGACATGTTCGACATTCTCCTGCGGTCCGCCGAGGCTGTCCTGCAGAGGGCAGCAGAGTCCCTAAAGGGCTATCTCGCGAACATTTCCGCTTTCCAAACCTTTGACACTTGATTGATTGGCACGGCCGCACTTCACTTGGTTGAGAATGGGGAACAGATTGAAACTTGAAGGCAGTTCGCTAAACTCACGTTAGCCGTAGCCTCGACCTGCTACCGCCTCACGCCTTCTTGATGTGCGTATGCGGTCCAACATGTACTTCAACAGCTCATTGCACGGCGTTACAGCGGCGAGAATCATCAGACCATGATACTGAGCCCGTCGCTTTTGAGGAGACGTTACGACCTCTTGTCGCCATCTTGTCGTCCCATCTCGGAATCCTCGCAACATTGCGGATAGTCGAAGCCTGCGCAAGTAGCATGGAACCCCTTGACATCGTCGAGAGGAGCGACAGAACGAAAGCAGACTCGCGATTGTCAGTTTGTATCCCACGATTCACAGAGACGTTGCCTGCAAGCCTTCATCCTTCGATTGCACTCCGTCGCTTGATTCGATCCTCACACAGCATTGCTGTTCGACATGGCCCGTGAAAGACAGAGACCTTCGTATGGGGTCGAAGGACATCTCCTCGGATGGCGACTAACGCTCGTGTAAGCGGTACAGAAACTTTTGAAAGTGTCCAGAACAGTGAGCAGATCGAAGATTGATGGGTCAATTCTCGACGTATTCGTTGTATCCACTTGTTGCGCTGGTTGACGTTGTCCAGTCTGCTAATTCGACGACGGCAGTTTCCTGTCCATCCGTGATCCATTCTCAGGATTCAACAAAAAGTCGCCGGGCGTCACGGAAGAGAATGGTGACGTCGACCCCAAATGTTATTGCCATTTTCAAAAGTCCTATTACATCCATACTGATAGCAGCTTCAAATCCTCGCGCGTGACCCGGAAATTCGACTTCTCCGTCGTGGTGACGACGACCTGAAGTGAACAACAATAGAGACGAAGCAGATATTCTCAATCTAGAAAGACCTCGTATCGTGATGTCGAAGTACCTACGTCAACTATGAAGATCTTTGCGTCATGCGGAAGCGCTGCCTTTGCAAATCTTCGAAGGATTCTGGAGAAAGGCAAATTCGACGACGCAGCCTGCTTTAAATAGTTCACGTCGGTCGATGGAACGCATTTGACTCCGTCGGAGACTTCTTGCGTCCTAGAAAGCCCCGATACAACCTCGTATTAATGACACGATGTGGAGTAAAAGTAAAAGTGGATGTGGAGGAGGATCTTGGCACAGCCTTGCGGCAACAGTTGCGCCGGCACTAGGAAGTAACAATGATCAAGTGACGTTGGTCTTAATGGTTTCAATACATATATAAAGGCGACGATGTACCTGATGACGAGCAGCATCACACACAACATTCACATTACCAGCATCTTCAGATCACAATCAACCACCAACCACATCATCAAACAACCACCAAAACCAACACCGCAACAATGAGCTTTTCTCTCAAGACCATCCTCGCTCTCGCCGCAACATCCTCCGCCGCCGTGCTCCCTCGCCAAGGCGGTCCCACCGACTGGTCCATCACCGACTTCTCCGTCTTCAGCCACAACGGCGGCTCAACGCATTACAGCCTGACCATCGATGTGGGCTCTGAAAGCGTGTACTGCTCGACCGAGAACGACGTCCCAGGGTCCCAATGCGTCGGTCAAACCGTTCCAGCTCCATTTCCACTGAGCACCTGCGGCAGCACCGGTATCGAATGGCAGCTCTCCAACACGACCAGTCCACTTCAGGGTGGTGGAGAGGTCTTTTTCATCCAATTCAGACAGTTGAGCGATGGAAAGACGATGTACGGCTGTAGTCCGGCTTTCAACGCGGACGATTACACCTGCACTGCCGAGGGATATGCTTCTGGAGAGACGCTTAATGTGCCTTCTTCGTTCACTGTTCAGCCTACGAGCAATGATCAGTGCGTCTACGTCTAGATTGGTGGAGTCAAGTGCAGGACTTTGCCGCCAGCTTGGCCGAGATCATTTGAAGAGCACTTGGTTGATGTCTAATCTGAACGAGACCGGAAGAATTTTGAATAGAAGACTTGTAGATTAACCGGAGTTGCAAAGATCGTTACTACATTTTCATCATCCAAAGTTTTCCTCAACCCAAGGTACCCTGTTCCAGTTCCATGAAGAGCTCAGACGAACAACATACCGTTTCGTCGTGTGCGAGGAACAACATTGCAGTTACCGAGCTTTCAGCTACGAACCAATACGAAGATTGATTCCTCGCCAAGGAGGGATACACTGGGTTTACAGATACATTGCTAAGAGAAAGGCCTGAAACGTCAATCAATGTTCATCAATTCGCAGGTCTAACTCGTCAAGACATTGCAGTAGTATTGAGTTCATTAGCTGTGAAGAAGACCACCCATGCTTGGTAGCAAGACTCGACTGATCAAAGATCGACATCCTCTCCAACCATACCAACCCTCCAATGTTGTAGAAGTCGATCAAGCTCCCTCCCCCGACGGTCCCGCATGCACAGATCCGCTAGGCGCCGGTTGTCCCAGGTTGGGCGTTCCATCACTGTTCCAGCTGACCGGCAGGAAGAACGTGCTTCTGGAGGCGCCGCAGTCCCCTGACGACATAGGCGTGGCATGATATACCTGCCACCAATCTTGGGTTGTTCCTGGATTCAGGACGAATCTTCAGAGCAGTGAGTGTCAGCCTGGTCAAAAGGAAAGGCTTGCTTCAGATGCTGACTCACCCATTCGATCCAGGACCATACTCCCCATTCGCCGAAGTGAAGATTGGGCCACTCTTTGTCCAACTGTTGCTGTTCAAGATCCCGCCGCCATTGTATGAGAGCAGCCCCAAAGAGTACTGAGCGGTCTGACAAAAACTGGCGGAGAACGTCAAGAAAGTGCGTCCGTTGTAGTAAACTCCATTTGGAGCTTCATTGACCGGGAAGCCATTCGTCTCCCAAGACTGAGTCGGTATGGAGAGGACGTATCGATTGAGGAGGGTGGTTGGACCGTCGAGCTGACCAATACAGAGGGATTGTGTTGTTCCAGAAGAACTGAGGCCATTGCCGCCGGCGCGGCAGGACCAGACGAGGTAGTGGTTGCCTCCGTCGAAGAGGACTGTTGGATCGATGGCCCAGAGATCGCCGAGCTGGCCGGCGTAGGTGTATGGGTCGCCGACGCTGGAGCCGCCTGTGGCTATCAGTCATACAATCGTTGGCCTGGGCTTGGGCTTCGACGTACCTTTCAGAACGTGAATCCTACGTCCTTCATCCCTTGCATTTGTGGCTGTGCTGCTAGTACTTGCGGAGTAGAAGATGTACCAACTATCAAACAATCCTGTCAGCCTGACCAGAACAGTTCCATCAAACATCATCAATAGCTTACATTCCATTGAAATTATGCACCTCCGATCCCCAAAAGTCGACATTCCTCGATGGATCGCTATCGGTATACCAAATCACCTTTGGAGCATCGGAAAGTCCTGCAACCTTCGACGCATTGGCAACGCGGATGTCTCCGCCGGTGCTGAACAACCACCATTTACCACTGTCGTAGATCATGAAAGGGTCGGCGGTGTCAGTCTTGATGGGATTGGTGTATTGAGCTGCCTGAGCGATTGATGCACCGAGAGCAAGGATACCCGTGAAAAGAGAAGCGATTCGTGCCATATTGGGCAGTGTAACGATATCAGGGAGCACCTTGTCTTGTACATGAATAGGTGCGGATTTATTATATATGGGTAACGACTTGGTGCAGAAGGACAACCACTAGCAGGCGGCTTGATTCCTGCATTCCCTTCCGGAAGCCAACATGGTCTCTAACGGGAGTTGTGCACGGCGGTAATGAGCCCAACGTCGAATGACATCAATTGGTTGGTTCACGCCGCCGAAAACATCTTTCAGCGCTTGCTTACCTTGGGTATTGGGTAGCTTGGAATCGTTTTGGCCCGAGAGGCTTTGCTTCTGGCCTTCCTCTTCAAGGCAGTGCTGCCGTGTTCTGGTGCAGTAGCGTGGTCGGATGGTGGAGAACTGGCGTTCTGGTGGAAGGGATGTGGATGAAATGGGTCGCGCAAAAGCATCCTTCCGGTTGGCCTCTTAATGGTCTGGGAAACATTCTTGCTCTCTTGAACTTGGATTCTATCTTGATCGACTCCGTGGACATGTTCATCGACGCTTTAACACTATACAAGGTCCTGGTAAACAGATCCCTTGGTGAACTGTCGTAGTGATGCAAGGCTGTGCCTGACATCTTCTCCGTCGCAACACCAACCTCACATCTCAGCGCAACTCCAAGTCAGCCACCTAAACGAAGTTGCGACAGGAGTGATGAAGCCGTCATGCAAGTCGTCCCAGGATACTCCAAATCAGGAAGTAGCTGCGCGGAAGACAGAATTTGGCTACCACCACTTAAACTTTGCGCTTTGTAAGAATAGGGCTCGTTGATACATCGGCGGCGGCTCACAGGTTCTTAATCCTTACGGACTCCTCCTTCGAACATCGTGGCAGAGATGTGCTATGCATTCATCCTCAATGCATTGCACCCAGGCTCAGCCTTATTCCTCATGGTCACTCGTCGAAGGATGGGAGCTGAACAAATCCATCAAGTATTACAGAGCGGCGAATTCATTCGGCCGAGCATGCAGCCGATCGCATGATGACAGTGGAAATATGTATATGCCTTCGTTCCTCTGTAGTGACAATGTTGTTGAGTATGCCTGATTCTATTTCCATCACTGCCCTTTCGTCTCGACCGACATGGCTTTCGGATCCAATATTCTCCTCACATTGCTCGCCTTAGCATCCACAGCCTACGCTGGACTCACCCACCCACAATGCCGCTGCGTGCCCGGCGATGAATGCTGGCCTTCATCCCAGGAATGGCAAACCTTCAACGCAACCGTCGAAGGGAAACTAATCGGAACAGTCCCCCTCGCAAGCCCCTGCCATAACTCCTCATTCGGGCCCTACGATCACAAAAAATGCACCTCCCTCCGCCAAAACTGGTTCGACGCCTCAACCCACATCCCCTCGAGCTCCTCAATCATGGCCCCCTTCTTCGCAAACAACAGCTGCAACCCGTTCCTCCCAGAGAGCGCTCCTTGTACCATTGGGAACTATGTGTCGTATGCTGTCAACGCAACCGACACCAGCGACTTCCAGAAAACGATTGCGTTCGTAAAAAAACATAACATCCGCCTCGTAATCCGCAACACCGGACACGACTACTCCGGAAAATCCACAGGCGCAGGCGCCCTCGCGATCTGGACGCACCACATGAAAAAGAGAGAGCTACTAAACTACCACTCACCATCATACACCGGCAAAGCCGCAAAACTAGGAGCGGGAGTCCAAGTCCAAGAATCATACGAGTTCACACACAACCACGGCCTCGTGAACGTCGGCGGCGACTGTCCCACCGTCGGTGTCGTAGGCGGCTACACGCAGGGCGGCGGCCGCGGCCCCTCAGTCTCGAAATTCGGACTCGGATCCGACCAAGCTCTAGAATGGGAAGTCGTTACGGGGACTGGGGAAAAACTCATCGCGAATCGAGAGCAGAATCAAGATCTGTTCTGGGCGCTTTCGGGGGGTGGAGGTGGGACTTACGGGGTCGTGAGTTCGCTTACTGTGAAAGTGTATCCGGACTTACGGAGCTCGGCGATGAGGTTGTTGTTTCCGGCGAAGAGGGTTGAGGAGGATGTTTTCTGGAAGGCTGTAGGGATTTTTCAGGGGTTGTTAGTTCCTATTACGGAGAGTGGGTGTTTTGCTATTTGGGGCGTTACGAGGGAGGGGTTTGAGATGCAGAGGGCGAATTGTCCTGGTTTGCCGGTGCAGGAGATGAGGGGGTTGATACGACCGATGGTGGAGTTTCTGGAGAGACATAACGTGTCGTACAGCAAGTCTTTGCTCTTGACATTGAGGATGCTGCTAACACTCTACAGACTTCACATCTGACGAGTTCCCAACATTCTATGACATGTACAAACGCTACAACCTTCCCTCAGAAAACGTCTCGCAAACCCAATACGGCAGCCGCTTGATCCCACGAGACGTTCTTCTCAACAAAGGCCTCGAACTCATCGATGTCTTCCGCAAAGTCGTGAACCAAGGAGGAATCTATGCCGGAACTGCAGTCAACATCTCTCTCCCACATGCAGAAGCAGTACAGACCTCCATCGATCCCAAGAGTCGAGATGCAGTCTACAGTGCACTGTTGCAAACGTAAATCTCCTACCATCCCGGACGTAGTATTATGCTGACCTTCATCCTACAGCACCTACAACCAGACCGACTACGTCGAAGACATCCGCCTCGCCAACGACATGACGTACAAGTTGCTTCCACCGCTCGAGAAGCTCACGCCAGATGGTCGGGCAGTTGGCAATGATGCCGACTTCCAGCAGCCCAACTTTCAAAAGGTCTTTTATGGTGAGAATTATCCCAGGCTGCTGAGGATCAAGGATAAATATGATCCTGATCAGATCTTCTATGCCTTGACGGCAGTGGGGAGTGAGAGGTGGTATGAAGAGCGGGAACATGGTGGGAGGCTCTGTCCTGTGCCACGAGGGTAGAGTCTGACAATGTTTGCCGAAGAGTGCTGCGGTGATGAGACGGTATATGGAATGTCAATGATTCGTCAATGATCAGCTTTGAAGCATGTATCTCGTTCTCTGAAATCAATTATGGCTGAGCCACAGGTTTGTTGAAACGTCCATCGCAAGTCATACTATCATCGTACTCGTCATCGTAGCACCTACTCCACCTTCGGCCCATCAAGCGAACTGCTCTCAGCCTTCTCCACGATATTCTCCGTGCTGTCACTAGGCACAAGACCCATCTGTCGAGTATCATATCCATTCTCCTCAAGATAGACCTTGAATTTGGCATCCTCTTCCTCGATGGTGTCTTGTCCGATGTGCGGGAGCAAGAAGAGTGCGAGTCCAGCGCTGACGACGCAGAGTGCGGAAGAGATCAAGAAGGGGTATTGACCAGCCTTGACAACATCTCCCGCGTTGTAGTAGTTGTTGTACATCAGAATCAGCGTCTTGCTACCGACGAAGGCACCAATCTTGCCGCAGGCTGCTGCGATTCCGTAATACTTTCCACGCACGGCGGTTGCGGATGTCTTAGAAGCGATCAGGCCGATGTTGTTGCCAGGTCCCATTTCTCCCAGGGCGATGAAGACGCCGTAGACAACGACAAAGCCGCCGACGTATTCTGGCTTCGCAAGGTAGGAGTAAGTGCCAGCCATGATGAAGCCGACGATAGCTTGGACGAAGACGGTGTAACCCAGAGCATTGCGTGGTCCCCACCAGTCGCTCGTGAAGGCTCCGATGATGCATCCAGGCATATAGAAGAGGTTGAGCAGAGTGTTCCAGCCGAAAGATACCCACAGCTTGTCTTGGGTGCCGAGCAGATTGGTGAGTAGCTGTGAGCTGAGCAGTCCAAATGAGTAGGAGCTGAAGTCGTAGATGAACCAAATTGCCGCCACGACCAGAAGTCTGAACCAGTAGAATTTGATACACAGCGACCACGGCGTCTTCGCATGCCGCATCGTTCCACGTCTGAAAGATTCGGGCTCATCAAGCTTCCATCGGAAATACAGCAGCGAAAGTGGAGGGATGATTCCCAGCCCCAGCATGATACGCCAAGCAGCACGGAGGTGGCTTTGCGTGGTGATCAAGACGATGATCATTGGGACAAATGCTCCCACGACGAAGCCGAAGTCGATCTGGACGTTGGTGAAGAGGCAGAACCAGCGATTGCGGGTGCCAGATTTGAGCTCGCCCGTGGACTCAGCGCAGGCAACGCTACCAGCTGGATATTCTCCTGGAGAAGATGTCAGATCTGATCTCAACAGCACATGTGGAATCTTAGCATACCTCCAATGCCAATGCCAAGGAAGAAGCGGTAGGCAGTCAATGCTGCGAAGAGTCCATATATTGACCCACCCGCTCCATATGAAGCAGTGCTCAGAATGGCGAAAATGAACAGAATGACTGTCGAGATGAAGAGCGACCATTTCCGGCTCCAGTGATCACTGGTGAAACCAAACACCAGCTGTCCCACGACCGTCCCGACGAAAGTGATACTCCCGACATTGCTGATGGCCGAAGATGAAGAGTACTCCGTCTTGTACAGTGTGGCGAGAATGGTGCTCACACTGCCGATGACATTGTTGAGGTATCCGTCGCTGAAGAGTCCAGCACCGCAGGCAAACACCGGCATGAGGCGTTGGCCGAACGTCTTCTCAGTCTGCACGATGGAAACTCGTCGCTGCTCGATCTCATCTTCGGCGGGCTCGCGGCTCACGCCGATGTGCTTGTCGACGGGCATCGTGGTGGTCGTGTGAGGTGAAGATGGAGAACTTTTGCGGGAAGGTGCAGTCGCTTTTGAGATGTCTCGGGTACACCAGATAAGAGGGTAGCCTGGACAAGGGTCCATGGAGGGCAGGAACGCTGCTCGCCTGACGCTTGTACCACGCCGGCCACGGCTATGCGGCACCCACAACGTCCCAATCCCATTGCGGCTGAGATAGCCGAGCAATAAGAAGCCTTATTCGAGTAGCTTTATGCGATGTATGCATACCAACAAAAAGCGGACAGTCTCCCGGGAGATGTCACTCGTGGAGGACACGCGGCACAGCTTCGATGTGACGTTGAAGAGGAACAGGGTCACGCGAACACCGCCAAGCTCTCGATGAAGCTTCATCAAGCCTCCAGGGCGTTGCCGGCCCGCTGCAGGGAACGGCGCTAGGGTGTTGGTTCGATCTTGGTGGCCATGCTGACGCAACGTGGCAAGATCCAGACGAGGTCCATATACAACTCATCGACGAAGCACATCTCTTCGTCAAGGCACGTGGTGAGAAATCACTCTCATCGAGATCAGTACCGAAGACCGAATTAACCGTTCCAGCCATGAGCCTCAGGTCGGCCAGACAATCAGATGGATTTCTAAACGAGAGCATATCCGGAAGTCTGTTGTCAAGACTGCAAGGTATCGAGGAGATGTCCGCTCAGAGCCCCCAAATGCAACTCTACGATTGATGAGCGAGAAGACGGCGAAGACTCCGCCTTCCACGTTCACGATCGAGCACATCCAGCCAGACGCTCTACCTCTCAGCCTGGCCAACGTCCGCGGAGAAGCTGCGAGGAGAATTGGGGCAATCTTTCAGATGCAGACTGTCGTGACGCATGTCTGTGCTCCAAAAGTGTCTCTCTACGACCCGTCCTTCTTCGACTGAATACGACGACACTGCTGGAAATCGCGAGGACCGTTTGGGCGATTCTTCGGCCATTTGGGGCTACGAGATGGACATCCAAGCGCACATCCGTCACTGGCGCTCCGCTTGTCATGGAAAGATACATGATGCACTGCTTGAATGCCTCAGCGTTGAGTCTTCTGTGAAGGAGAACATACTGAGCTTGCCTTTACTTACATCAAGCAGATTATAAGGATGCTCTCAAAACCCAGGCCGCCGAAGCAATGAGACCTGGCCCTGTCTCGTACACATGCCGCAGTATCATCTCTGCAACTTCACCTTGCATCCGTCAGCCGGACTCAGCACGAGCGTAACCCGCTGCCTCTCACTCCCCACAGGCTCACTCGGCTCTCCCTCCGGCAACTCAATGCTCTTGAACGTCTGCAACAGCCTTACGATCGTATACGAGATCTCCATCAACGCAAAGTCCTCTCCCAGACACCTTCTCGATCCTTTGTGGAACGGAAAGTAAGCCCATCCGATATTTGCCAACTCGCCGGTCTCCCATCGTTCTGGTCGAAAGTCCTCGGCGTCTTCGCCATAGATGCTCTGATTGCGGGAAGTGAGGTACTGCGAGAAGATCACGGCTTCCCCTTTCCGGACGAGGATCGGTCTGTCACCGTGTCTGCCGCCGCCTGTGGGCAGGATGCTGCATCTTATAGCTTCGCGGCTGTTGAGTGGGACTGGTGGGCAGAGACGGAGACCTGTGAATGATAAGTCTTGGTCGAGGGACAGGGGCAGTCCTTCGTCTTACTCTCTTTTACGATGCATGCGAGGAACTTCATGTCGCAGAGCTGCTTACGTGAGAGATTGCCGTCATCTCCAGCGATGGTGTCGACTTCTTCTCGAAGACGGGCGAGACAGGCCGGATGTCGAGCCAGAAGTCTCCTGTCTGATGGTCAGGGTTGATCGATTCATAGACTAAGATTGACTTACATCGTCCATGACAGACAACAAGCCGTAGTGTCTCTCGCCGCGAACAGGACTCCGAGTAATTGGTCCCGGAGATCCTCGTCAGATGCAGATCGATTCTTTAAGTTGATCCAAAAAGTTGAAATTGCTGGTTCTTAGCGGCGTGTCGTCTGCATTGCGACTCTCTCGTATCCTCTCCTCGACAAAGGAATGGACTTTCCGACAGGCCTTTCTGAATTCCCGCGGCTGATACAAGAAGTAAAGCGGAGCCAACCTGAATCGTTTGGCCAATCCGTCCTGCACAATATCGAAACATCGGGCAAATTCTCTGTTCGTGGCTGCTTGATCAATGTCGCCACGTAAGTTGTACACCGACTTCCCAAAAAGAGCTGCCGAGGCGGTATCTAAAGTCAAGTCGAAGAAAAGAGGCTGAAGGTCGACGATGCCGCCGTCACCAAGGCGGGTGATCAAATTCCCGACATGCTCTCGGAACGGTTGAACGTCCTGAGACTTGATCTTTCCAAAGTGTTTCTTCAAAAGCTCACGAGAATGCTTCCATGCTGCGCCGTCTTGGGTAAAGATGCTGCTTCGCATGAGTGGAGCGAAGACGGAGGGTCGACTACCAAGGCCGTAGTCTAGAAAAGGTCAGCACATGTAGAAGTCTCTGTCTTTTATACACGTGCCTTTGAAGTTTGTCGAGAATACAGCTTTCAAATTGTCCGGATGTAGAACATCGTGGACACGAGGCCCAAGAACGAGATATTGACACAATGTGGTGTGAGGCTCGTACTCTTTTGCAATAGAGCAGAGGTAGCTCATGAGGTGTCCATCGGCATTGGCTTTCCAGATCTCCTTCATTCGGTCGATGCCTAACGGCCATCGAGTTGATAGTTCAGGTGGCATTTCGCAGCCATGGCGGCGCTCGAGTGTCTCGTCAGCCTGCAAAGCGTCCGTGAAGTCAGCATGGAATCTGAACTTCGGGCTGCATCACAACGTACCTTTCGTTGCCGATGATGTTCCAGCAATTTTCGGCCAACGAGGAAAGCAATGCAAAGAAGCAGTACATGATATAGTTGAAGCGTCTAGGACGCAAGCTCTGCAATCATCATCGGGTGTGTCACTGTTGTGTGGTATGAACGGTCGTTGAAAGAGCCAGTGGTGAGCTGGCGATTGATGAAGGCGCAAGCGGGAGGTACTGCCTGACGCTTCCACATGCCCGATCTCTTCCTTGACATGTGATCAAATGTTGAGCGCACAACCTCATAATTGCGAGATCCATGTTCCAAAAGCTGGACACATCGCTACAGCAACTCCATCAACAACCCATCAACCTTCTCCCCAAGCACCTCAATCGCCTCCGCGCTCCCAATAACCGGCGTCGAAATATTCACCCCACACGGAGTCCTAATAAGAGCATGATCAAAAGCCTGCGTGATGAACAGCAAAGCCCCCGGGATGCCAGCCAACGCAGCAGGATTGTGATCAAGCCCCGTGTACGACACAAACGCAATGTCCGCACCCTTCGCACATTGCTGCTGAACATACTCGGCTTCTGCAGAGTACGAGACGACCGTATCGGCAGTTCCGTGCCATACGAGCCGCGGGAACTTGGGAACGGGGACTGGGTTGGGATTGACGTTTGATAGAAGCGATTCTTCGTTGAGGACTTTGGAGGTTACGGGGTTGGTGATTGGGTTGGAGGTGAAGTACTCCGGTGAGGAGAAGTTGACGTTGGCGAAGTCTGTCTTGTGTTCGTTTAGACAAGCTCCGCTGCCTTGAAGCTGGGCAAATATTGTTTTGCCGGCTGGAGTCATGAGGCTGTCCAGCGTTTCGTTGAGCTCGGGGTACCCACGACTGAGGCCCACCAGTGTTCCTCCCGCGAGAGCAGCATTCGGGCCGGCGTTGAGAGTGTTGTAGGCGATTCGCTGGTCGACTGGGGTTCCGCCATAGGCCGCCCCCACAAAGTTGATCTCCGGGGCGTAAGTCTCTGCTATTGTAGCTGCCCAGACAGTCTCATGTGCTCCTCCACTGTAGCCCAACATTGTAACAGTCGTCTGGCTCTGCGAAAGATTCAATTCGTTGATCGTCGCCCGGATTCCGTCAAGTGTTGCTCTTCCCTCAGTCTCTCCAACAAGCCAGTCCGTTGAAAGCTCATCGTCATCCGCGTTGACGAAGTACCATCCTTGAGCAAGTGCGTAAGTAGCCAATGGGATCACCGGTACAATCAAGTAAGATTCTTGTTCCGAGCTGGTGTTGACGCTGGCCCAACTGGGAGCGCAGCTGACATCGAGCGCGTCTTCGGGAGATTGATACGACACCACCTTTGGTGGGAAAGAAGGCAGGTCTGGGATAAAGATCGTAGCCACTGAGCCTGTCGCCTGATCTAGACGGTTGCTTGTTCGATAGAAAACTTGCCGGGTATTGACGAGCGGGCCGAATTCAGTGCTGTGGACGGTTCGGCTTCGGACGGCTTGGCCAGGATCGTACAATGAGATGTTCCCTGGGAGGTCATAGAATGGATCTTGATGAGGATTCGGAAAGCTGGTCCCCAAAGGTGGTGGGCTGGAAGATGGAGCGGGCAGAGCGTTGGCAAAGCGTGATTCAGCAAGTGCTATTAATGCGGTGCAGAAGAATAGTCGCATACTGGCTGCGTCGATGGCTCTGGCGCCTGTCTCTATCAAACGAGTCGTTCAGCGCAGTTGTAAGCTCCAGGAAAAGAGTCAACAAAGACGAAGCCAGCTCAGTACCACCCGTGCCGCGGTGTTTAAGAGCAAAGTCGGACAAGTGGAGGTGTTGACGGCTTTGCATCTGAGGTTAGACATGCGAACGGTACAGGAGGTTCCGAAGAGTCCAGTATGGAGACTTAAACCCAAGGCAGTAGCTTTGGCGGGCAGATGACCTTGAAATGCCCAAAGGCATCGTACTCGTACTGCCAGACATGAGGATTCGGAGCTGAAGGTGGTGAGCTCTTCGTTGCATACTCCGCTCGTTCAGGAGAATGCTCTCGATTGAGTGTCTGAAACCAGTCGACTGCACAGAGAATTGCGCCTCGATGTTATTTTATGTTGAAGTTGGGAATGAGTCCAAGAGTTTCGTCGTTGCTTGCTGATACCACTCCATTTGAAGTCCCACCATCCGATGCCGCGGGCATGAACTTTGTCCATCGCATCTCATCTCCTTCCAGCTTCGGGTACTGTGAGACTTGTGATGTGAGGCATGTGCCGGCATTTTTGGACCAAGAAACCCATTCTACCGGTCTTGTCCTACTCGGCGGTGATGGATGAGATGAAATTGCTGCTTTGTTTGATGATTGGAAAGCCAAGTCTGTCGATGTCAGCTCTGCTGAACGGCTCGGGTCAACCGGCTTCGAGATCCCGAAATGGCCCGGCATTGCAGCCTTGTCAAATTTGAAGCAATCAATGATTGCAGGGCAGCTTCGTTGGCTCGATCTTGTTTTGGACCATTGCAAAGTCCGTATATGGATATGTATGATTGACACAACTCATGATAGAAGACTCCTGCTGGTGTTTTCGAGACGTCGTCTGATGTCCCTAGTCGGGAATGTCTGCCAAGCGTTCCTCTCCAGCAGGAAACACTGGCAGGAGACGCATTTCATGCCGCTCGCCAGGAACGCCCATGAAGCCGCCGATCGAACTGCAAGAACCGAGAAGCAACATGTCAAAACGCTTGGCATGTCAGATGAGGCGTCTTCTTCGTGGAACTAGATCTCTCGTTCCTGCAGCCACTGCCAAGCATCCTCCGCTTCCCCAACTGGCTCACGCGATGTGGCTTGCAGATTTGCGCTACACATCACCAATTCAAGAATGATATAGAGTGAAGAGACGCCAAATGTGGCTTATACGTGCTATGGCACTGCTGAGACAAGAGCGAAAGCGGTGAGTCCTTCCTCTGGTCAGGTCACGATATTCGCGGAGACAGTACGCTGACTGACTGCCATCCTCACAACACACCAGGCCTACCAGGCACGACTTCGCCCTGCAATCTTGTACAAGACCGTCAACCCTCTTCCAGACTCCTCTCGAAGCAGCGCTGTAGCGACACGAACACTCAACATGAGAACGTCTCGACATCAGCTTCTACAGACATCGGCTATTGCGACTCAACCACGTGGTAAGAACGCCTTCTCGATCTTGACTTCTTTAGATGCATGAACCATGGCGCAGTCAGACCACGAGACACTTGCCAAGCATGCACTTTGCTGTCGCTCCAGCCATTCAACCTCAAGTCGTGGCTGAAGAAACGCCATGGCTCATGATCCAACGACACCGTGCGATCCCCGGAAAGAGAACATACTTTTCACAGCATCGACCACTACGACTGTCCATAGTACTATAACGCAAGCCATTGTCAGCCCTATACCATCTCATGGCACCACAGTGTCGGCCAGACCGACATGCCTCTCAGGGCCACTGGCTAAGGGCGTTGTACGTACATACCGCCGAAGGGATCAGTGGAGTGGACAGAGCACTCTGCACTGTCTCACAGAGCGACATAAATGGTGAGCATACCCAACTGACTTATGGGAGATCATCCTCAACATCCCGGCTCCGAGGCAAAATACACATCATGAGGACTTTCATTCCTTCCCTCCTGGCCGGCGTTGCTCTGGCCAACCCTGTGGCTGAACACCTCTTTGCTAGACAAGCGACATGCTCCACCTACACTGGGAGCTGTACTGCTGCTTCTCAGAAGACCTCTGCAAGCGGCTTCTGCTCCTCACTCGGCTTTGCGACCGTCACATCCACCTCAACTTCTCGAAAGTAAGGACATTGGTCAACTCCTCGGATGCAAGTCCAGTCTAATACGGCTTCACAGAACGGTCTTCAGTACGACAACGTCTACGACGTCAACGACTACAGTCACGGCTACTCGCAAGAGTACGTTGGTCGTTACAACGTAAGATGAACGCTCCTGTGGCCAAACGCTTGCAAGCTGACCGGAGTTATCTAGCACGAAACCAACGACCAAGACTACGTAAGCGAACGACTCTTCATAGTCCACAGCTTGAGTGCTTACAGCGTTGTAGAACGACCACAGCTTTGGCAACCGCTTTCACTGCAACCGACACCACCACGACCATCTCAGCCATCAGCTCCTGTGCTCCTATCGCTGCAGCCACACCTGCAGCCTTGACTTGCCCAGATGACGACGGTATGACGTACTTCGATACCAATGGCAATCAGGTAGGTCACCTGGGAGAATGAAAATATCTCCCAAAGCTGACTCGACGTAGTACATGATCTATTGTGGCGTGGGCAATGATGGTGGAAACATTGACGCATCTTGGACGGATACTCTGGAGCAATGCATCGACAAATGCAACGGCTTCGTCTCCACAGATGGGCGAAACAAGACTTGCGGAGCAGTCCAGTGGGCAAGCAGCTTCCCTGATCGGGATTACTTTCCCTCAAACTGTTTCCTCGCTGGCAATGGTACGTTGTGCAGAAGAATTTCAATGTAGACGCTAACTCGTCGCAGAAGCCAACACGATCGCTGCTACCGAAGTATATTGGATTACCGCCAAAATGGTCATTTCGGATATCGCATCGCCATGTGAGGACTCCGATGGAGCTCTTTGGCGCAATGATCAAGGGGACCTGGTAGGTCTTGCAAATCATCCACTCTCTACATCATAAGTCCATATCTGATATCTCAACAGTTCAAGCTCTCTTGCCATGATGGATTGACCGGAACGTACAGTGGAAACAATCACCCAAGCAAGGACAGCGCAGAAGCATGCATCAATAGCTGCGTCGATGCTCTCGGTGACAACTGCTCTGGCGTGGAATGGGCATCGAAGTCGTCTGATAACACCAAGCCCTGCTACTGGAAGACAGGCGGTCAGTACTTGTGCTGTCTCCAGAGGGAACATCGCTGATCATATCTAGGCGACCTGGACTTCACTCGATCGAACTATCCTCCGGATAACTTCATCCTTTCCGCCAAACGTCTCGTGGGTCGTCCAGATAGTGACCCGGGTCAGAAGAAAAAGAGATCTGATGCTGGTAACATTGTCGAACGTCAAGCATCATCGACAAAGCCTGCTTGTCTCAAGGCTACTACTGCCCCGCAGACAACAGCGGCCTGCAACTGTGTGTATCCAACGAAGAGCACCCGTTCGACAACGATTACCACGACTAGAACGATCATGAGCACTGTGAATGTAAGTCTCTTCCTTCCAAACCAAGCTGATAATCAAACTCACTTCTCCCTCCAGACCGTCGCCACAACGACCAGCACGCCAACAACAACGATCACAACGACGAAGTTCTCCACAATCTGGCGTACAGCTACAACAACGTCAACCACGAGCCTCCGCAAGACAGTAACTGCGACCGATTTCGTCCTCCCAACAGGCTCGACCTTCAACATCGTCGATTCAGACGGCCTCTCTGTAACTTGGCCGGTCACCGACGCAAATGGCAACCCCGACTTCCTCGGCTTCAACACGGACGACCCAACAGCTTTCTACCTCAACTACCCAAGCAACAGCCTCATCATCGCCGAGACGGACCAGACAACAAGTGTTCAGGTCTCCGACGGCCCATGCTCTAACGGTCAATGCGATTCGTCTGCCCCAGTCACAGCAGCCGAGCGTGCTGCCTCCTCGAACGATATTGTGCCGACTTGCGCCATCAGTCAAGCAATGTCTGGCGGCGTCTGCTCGATTAAGTGCACAAGGCCTGATAAGCCGACTTGGAATGCCAACTGGAAGGATGGTAATGGCATCTGGTATCTGGCGAATCCGGCATCAATCAGCGGAGGAACCTTTGACACTTTTGTCAACATGAACACGCCGGGTAGTGATTTCCAGGCTCCACCTGTGAGCGGCTGTGGTCCAGACTGTACTACATTCCCCAATGGGTCATGTGCGTGCTAAAGCAAGAAGGAAAGGTCGGGGTTTGGAGTCCACTGTCATTGATAGTCCTCAGGTTACTGAATAACATTTCATGTCTCCACCTCAAAATGAGATTCCCAAGCTCTCAGCTCATGCCTCAATGATCTACTCTGTCGATCCGATCAGCGTAGAGAAAGTATCTGCAACAACCTGTGCGCTGTCCTTCACCCGTCGCTCTTGACCATTCTCGAAGTCGACATGTACAACACCGAATCTTGTCTCATATCCTTCTGCCCATTCGAAATTGCTAGACACGGTCAGCAAATATACATCTCGAAAACAGATTCTGACATACTCAAGTAGACTCCAAGCCATGTACCCTCTCACATCAACACCATCCTCATACGCCTTGGCAAGGGCCTCGATATAGTCCCGGAAATACTGGCACCGGAACTCATCGTGGACAACATCATCCCCAGAAAGCTGACTCTCCCCCTTGATACTCGTCCCATTCTCCGTCACATAAATCGTCGGTCTCCCATACCTCTTCGAGATCCAATTCATCAACTTCCTAAAACCCTCAGCATGAGGCCTCAACCACGGACTCTGCGTCTCAGGCCCAATAGAAGCCCCATTCTTATCTTCCTTAAGCATTTCCACATTCCCACTGAAATCGTCCGCCTTCGCCTCTCCCTCCAAATGCTTAACATAATCAGCAGTATAATGATTCATCCCATAGAAATCATTAGAGCCCTGCACCAAAGCCCTCTCTTCATCCGAGAATTTCGGAAGTCGATCGCCAAGTTGCTCACGCATACTCGCTGGGTAATCGCCCTTGTAGATCGGATCCGCGAACCAAGCGATGGAGAACTCGAGTTTGCGTTCTGCTGCTGCAACGTCAGCGGGATCGTTGGCGTCCCAAGGTTCTGTCCAGTCGCCGTTGAGGGTGATGCCGATTTGCCCTCCTTGTTTGGTCTTGTATTTGTCTCGGTAGAGTTTGACTGCTGCTCCGTGGGCGACGAGGATGCTGTGGCCGACGAGCCAGGGCTCTGTACTGCTGTCTCCGATAGCAGACTTGGATCGATCGCTGGTGTGGCCCGGGGCGAACTGGCCGATGCTGTAGCCGAGGATGGAGCTGCCTATAATCAGGTCAACTTCATCAGCTTCAGTCATGTAGAAGTAGAGATTGGGTACACTTACACCACGGCTCATTATACGTAATCCAAAACCTCACATTCTCCCCCAGCGCCTCAAACATAACCCCCGCAAACCTCACAAAGTCCTTGACATACTCCTCCCGATTCAAAAAGCCCCCATACCTCTCATACAACCCCTGCGGTAAATCCCAATGGAAGAGCGTAACCATCGACTCAATCCCATTCTTGACCAACTCATCGACCAGATCCCGATAGAACTGCAGCCCTTCCTCATTGATCGGATCATCTCGTCCACCAAGCGGGATGACTCTTGACCAGGAGATACTGAATCGATAGGCTTTGGCTCCGAGGGACTTGAGAAGGGCAACGTCTTCTTTGTAGCGGCGGTAGGAATCGCAGGCTACTTCGCCGTTGGAGTTGTCGGCGATTTTTCCGGGGATGCGGCAGAATGTGTCCCAGATTGAGTCGCCGCGGCCGTTTGAATGGGTGCAGCCTTCGATTTGGTAGCTTGAGGGTTTTGATCAGCGGCTAGTTGGATGAGAGGTGAAAGGTGAATACCTCGCTGTTGCAAAGCCCCAGAGGAAGTCTTGCGGCAGGCGTGTAGCAGTCATCGTTTCTATGCTCCGTCCAAGTCGACGTTGAAGAATCTTGAGAAGGTTGAAACAGCAAATATCAATTTCGATGAAGTGAAGTGACTACGTGAACCTCCCCTGTCAAGTGGTGCTACTGGGCAAGCTAGCCACATGAGTGCCGGAGGTTCCTGGCCGACATTAGGCTGAATTGGCGCCCCAAAGTAGATACAACGAGATCGAGCATGACCACTTTCAGAAACCATTAGTGAAGGAATCGCACCTCGCAGCTATTCCCTGTCAATCACGGAGCTGCATGTTCATGATTGAAGCTTCGGCACGAACGCCGAACCGTTAGTAGACCGGTCCATGCAGAACAGAGGCTTGATCGACTGTGACAATGCAATTTCTAAATCAAGCCATGAAGCAAGCCACGATTCCGTAGTTCCTCATTATCACTCGTTGGCTCTTCGGCGATGTACATTGTGGCTGATCTGGATTCCGAACAAACGACAGCCTTGCCGGGATTTCGGGTTCTTTCCCGTCGAGCAAGATTCTCTCCATACAGCAGTGGCATGAAGAAAGAGGGGTAAATAGACATCTGACTCTTGGACTGGTTCTTCATTGATCTACTGAATTGTGGTGCATAGGTCAGTAGCAAAGTATTTGAAAAAGTGGGTCTACTTCAAGTGTCGTCTCATTACGACCTGGAATATC
Organism: Zasmidium citrigriseum; assembly: GCA_002786025.1. Lineage (NCBI taxonomy): Eukaryota > Fungi > Ascomycota > Dothideomycetes > Mycosphaerellales > Mycosphaerellaceae > Zasmidium > Zasmidium citrigriseum. Next base: position 91,232 of record NHNW01000055.1, on the reverse strand, counting down.
GTCTCCCCACTAGCTTTGAGAGTCTTCGGGAGGCTCGCCAGGTACGAGATCTGGTGGCGTACGGCCAGGCCTATGGAGCCGTTCGCTCGATCTTATACCGGCCCGCAACCCCGATAGCCTTGTCGAGCGCCCCTCCGCAGAAGAGGGTCCGTCGTCTACCTCAGCCTGAATGGCTTGCTCTCGCATGAAGTCTATCAGAGCGCGCTTGCTCGGCATGCCGCCAATGTCCGCTTTTATACTCGGTCTCTTCAATCCCATTCGCCTGTTGCATGATGGCACGACTTTCATGGCATAGCCCTGGCCTCGCCAGCGGTGAAAGAGAAGCAAAGGGCGAACGCCCGTTCAGCTCATGATGATCAAATTCCAGCACTGAGTACCTGAGTGCCATTAGAGATCCGCATAATCGTGCTCTAAGCAGAGAAAGTGGCGACGTAAAAGCCATTGGGTGATTTGTCCCAGCTTCGATCTCACAAGAAGTCATTCATTGACTGTTGTTGCACAGAGCTGTCACTGAAAGCGAAACCGGACTGGAAATCGGTCACCAGGCTTGCGAACTGAACATCATCGGCTACAGATATCAAATACTATCACTCCAAAGGAACGACCACCACTGTCCAGACTCAGCACCACTACCAATGATCGCGACTTCCTGTCCTCATCAATTCTGTCTTTTCAAGCCTCCATGCCCAGCTTCTCCGCCGCAACAATAGTCCCATCAGAATCAACAGCGACCTTCTTCGGAATCAAAGAAGCCTTCACAGGATTCTTGGCCTCAAACACCTCATCCAGATCCTCGAGAGTGCGCTTCCGAGTCTCCGGCATCATGAAGTAGAAGACCAAGAACTGAATAGCGTCCCAAATAGTAAAGACAATGTAGGTATGCCATCCAATCTTGTCGAGCGAGATGGGCCAGGCGAACTGGTTGAGAAGCCCACCAGCATTGACGGCCAAACTGCTGAAAGCCATACCCTTGGCTCGCATCTCGAAAGAGAGGACTTCGACTGGGTATAGTGCCTGCAGCGGCGTAGTTCCGAAGGAGTACACAGCGCCGAAGATGAAGATCATGGCGACAGTCGCTTGAGCGGCAGAAGAGTTCGTGTCCCCGGACTGGGCAAACTGGCTGGTGGCAATAGTCATTCCAACCCAGACGAGACAGCAGCCACCCATGCTGCCAAGCATCATGCGACGGCGGCCCAAGCGCTCCACGAAGTTGGCGCCGAAGAGGGCGAAGAAGTATTGGAAGCAGGCGTATCCGAGGTTGATGTTGGCTTTGGTGACGTCTTCGGTGTATCCGGCGGTGTCCAGGACGGCGGGGAGGAAGTATGTGAGCACACCTGAAAGTAAAGGATAGATGGTCAGTAGATGTCTCACTCATGATGCAGGATGGCCTCTGCCCTTGAGTTCACGCACCGTTACCGGCCCATTGAGCGAAGATGGAGAAGACGACGTTGCATGCGATGCGATAGCGGCTGGCGCGAGTGCGGAACAGGGCACGGTAGTCCCACCAGCGCTTGTCCTGTCGACGTCTATTAGCAACAACTGCATGTCGTTGGACTGGTGACCCACCGATCCATTGGTATTGAGGAACTCCTCGTATTCTGCGACTTGAAGCTTGACCCAAGCCGATTCCATATTCCCGTTCCCATGCCACTTTGTCAAAGTGTTGATTGCTGCCTCCCGTTTGTTGTGCACGAACAACCATCTCGGGCTCTCGGGAATGAACCAGACGAAGAGGAGAATCAAGCCGGGGAATACCAACTACAGGGCACGGTCAGTCGGATTGCGGCATGTTTCATGTTTTGGAGCTTTCTCTTACCTGAAGCCAGACTGGAATAGTCCAGGAGATGTTGCCTTCGAGCTCGATAGCACCTCGAATCGCACCACTTGCAAGAATAGAGCCCGTAAACCAGAACTATGTGGCCAATATGTCAGCGATGCTTGATGCTTCACTGTATTTTAAACTCACAGTATTGCAATAGGCTGTGACAATGCCTCTCCAGGCCGGGTGGGCGGTCTCAACAACGTAGATAGGTCCAGCAGCCGAGACAATAGACACGCCGAAGCCGAGAATGAATCGTCCTCCCTGCAGCTGACCAATCTCACCATTAAGAACGGTGGTCCCGTTGATGATCGTCCCAATGACAATGATAAACGAACCGATGAGCATGCCCCAGCGACGACCCCAGGTATCAACCGCAGGACCAACAAACGGCAAAGCGCAGACACCGCCAATTTGGTACATGGCAGAATTGAGCGCGGCCCAAGGACCATCGTTGGTACCGTCGAAGAAGTCGAGAAACTGCGAATTCGCTGTCAGTCCGCCAAAGAGCGATCCATCGAAGCCGTTCATGGTCTGCGCAAAGCATCCGAGAAGCAGGCAGAAGATCAGTCGAATCGTCACGGAGTTGCCGAGCTGGACCGGTTCCTTGATGAGGGCTTCATTGTAGGCCGTACTGCCCTTGATCGTCTTGGTCTCCACGACGTGAGTAGACTCATCGTTGATGGCCTGTTCAATGCTCGTCCTAACGTGTTTCTCGTCTTGGTGCGCCATGGTGTTAAAATATCGAAGAGGTGAAGTCTGCTGGACAAGAATAGCAGAGTTGCAGTCCCCAGGAGTGCGGTTCGAACAAGGTGTTTTATACAAGGACCAGGGCATTGGCAACCTTGGGATCTCCTAGTATCAGCCGCACGTGGACACCACAGTCTGGCAATTGCTGCACCCCATACTCCAACCTCTCCGGACCGCAGATCCGTCAATCTACTCCGCAAACTACTCCATGCCGTACAACTCGAGGAGCAAATGCAAGCCTCAAGTTGATGTTGGCGTTGCTCGCTTCCACGAATGTGCTTGGCGGAGCTCCCTTTTTGGCACGGAACAGCTGCTCCGCCGGCGTCGCTTGCAGCGTGTTGGACATTTGACCTCCTGCCACAACAGAATCTAGACATAGATCTGGTCTGGCTCAAGATGTGTTCCTCGTGTCCGGCGTGCCTTGGAGGATTTGAGAGTGGAATCCTTGCCGCATTGCCGTCTCGCTAACATCCATATGGAAGCTGGCCTCATCCAGATTCAAGAATACCGCAAGTTGCGTACTCTTAGGCTTCTTTCAGACCTCTTCACAGAGCCCAAAGCTCAACAGAATACAGCGCACGGAGCATATGTGACCATACCGCCACTCATCACGAGGCAAGCCGAGGCATATCTGCGGTCCTCCAGACTTGGGCGAGCTTTGAGGCCTAGAAAGTTTCTCATTCACCATGCTGCAAGAAAGCCGCACTTCATACTGAAGCAAGATGACGACGGATGGCCCTCGAATCCACACTTTGTCGAACAGCTTCCACTGTCTGCTTCCAGTCCGGATCGACACCATACGGCCCGAGAAGATTGTCTTCCTTTCCTCGCTTGGAAAGAGACATTTTGCCTCTTAAATGAGCGATTGACGGAGCCCTGCCGTCCATAATGCTATTGAGGGCGACGGCCAATATGTTCCTGATGTCCGGCAATATTGTCGACTGCGCTTTCTCGTCCATGCGCTCCTAGCCGGGAAATGTGGCAAGTGGGCGCTTCTCAGCCGGACCAGTACACGCGGTGAGGCGGACCGACTTCAAACAGGACAGCATGGGCGGCGCTGGAGGCCGGCTGGGGTCGTCCATGTTGAGCGATTGACGATGCTGCTTTCCCACGGGACTGTCGCGACATTGCTGTCGCTGATATCTCGTGACTCAGTGGCGGTCTTCGCCGGAAGTGTCGCTATCCATGCCTTGAGTCCATGGTCGCAGCACATGCTTCGTCATGTCTTTTGAAACCCATTTGGATGATGAAGCAGCGAGGGCCGTGATGGGGAGGATCAAAACAAAGATCTCGCAAACTCTGTTCCCCAGTGTTCAGAGGGCCCTAGATGTCTGATTGGCCAGCGCGACTGCTTCTCAAAACGGTTAGAGTTCCATGACGCAGCCTCGTCCAAATGGTTCCACATCCACATGGCCCTGAACGAGATCGGCTGTGTCACTCACGTTTGTTTTCAGCGCAAGTGCTAACCAAAGGAGAGATTCGCAAGACTGATTCGGCGCCGAGAATAGACGCTCAGCATGGCTCTCAGCGCAAGACCCTTGTCTACCAGAGACAATGCGAGATGTTTAAAAGATGCCCTAACTCCAGGATGCATAGGCCATGGATATATATCTCGCAGCAATCGAAGCAAGACGCACTCAAGTTAGCAGAGAGCTTGAAGCTACACCTACAAGTACGAACCATACCAACAGCGACAACAACAACCACCAAGACATGGGACTCATCAGAGACGGCATCGGCAAAGCCCTTGGAGCTGGCCAAGTGCAGACCGGCTTCAACGGTCCCAAAAACCCCTTCAGCAGCAACAACACAAACACTTCGACATCATCTTCGCAACCCATAAGACGTCTTCCACCAAAGCCAGACAATCAACTGTACGAAGATGGCCGCGGCCCACGAGACTCGCTCGATCCTCGATACGATGATGGCTACTCGAAGTCAGGATACGGCAAAGGATACGACTACGATAGCCGTCGACCTGCCTCCCGATACGATGACCGATACGGCTCCTCGCCCTTCTCAGACCCACCGCCAGCGTACGGAACCCAGCGAAGTGGCCTAAGCGACGATTACTACAATAATGCGCCGCCTTCGCAATACAACAGCTATGCCGACCCTTATCAATACGATCAAAGAAGTTCATACCAAATGGGAAGCTCAAGGCCAATGCAAAACTCCGGCTTTCGCCCCCTCGCCCTACCTCAGGTCGAATATGGTGACGGCAAGCCCTTCCTAAGAGGATATAGCGACGAACTGAGGGCGTACGGAATCGAAGAGAGGCAATTCATCGCCATCCTGGATCAGGTCAACAAGGCAATCATCCCAAATCCCGAGAACGTCATTTTCCAGAAAGCAGCCAACATCGCCGGATGGTTTGTGTAAGTATCGCCTTGGTATGATTCTAAGCGACATGTACTGATGCTGTTGCAGGCCAGGATCAGCTAGCATCGGCCTAATGGCAGGTCAGTTTGCAGTCGGAATTGGTACGGCCTTTGGTCACGTATCCATGATTGCCAAGACGTTGTCCAAGGCCAACCTGGACTTGTTCATCCCCAGAGGTCTCGAGATATGGTAAGCGTCTTCATTACACATCTTACCACTCAGGCTAATAACATCTCTCAGCATCGGCCAAACCAAAGACGTCGACAAAGAAGCCGGCGTTGGCTCAACATCGCAAGGCTTCGCCAACGGTTACGACGCCGAACAGAGAGTTGCACAATACGGCAACGCCGTCGCCCGCCTCTCAACGATATATCCTCGCGAAGAACACATTGGCCGGCAAGATCCCATCGCCATGCTTGGTCGGGGCATTGGTGCTCGGGATAATCAACGCAAGATGAGGAGAGCGGGCAAGGAGCAGGAGAAAGGCAGGAGATCGAGGCGGGGAGATGAAGTCGAGGGAGGATTGAAATGGGTAAGTATTTGCCAATGTCATTTCCAAATTGGTGATGAGAGCTAACATATCTTGCAGCTGATGGTCAGAAAAGCGACTCCAGACAGCATCGCTCACTGGCAGCAGACTCTCAAGCAGAGTGAGCAAGCCTTGGCTGATGAGCAGGCACAAGCGAATCGTCGATAGACTGTATCTGGCATTGTTCGGCGTTCGGGATGAGTTGTACTATATTGCAGAGTATGTCAGTCTAAGTGTCTCTTTGAATCTTCGTCAGAGATTCCCTTCTTTCTGATGATTCGAAATAACTTCACGGCCATTCTGACACTCAGCTGATTCTGTGTACTCAGAGGTCAATCTTGTTACTGTCCGTCACTTCTGACAGTGCATGAGCTTCATCGATCAGAGCAAAGCACCATCAAAAGTCTAGACTCCCACCTCCCAAACCCCCGCACGACCTCTCCAAAGATGACGCTGCGGCACCCAATTAGCGCCACAGACATCCATTCGTCCAAGCACATACACCCATTCTCCCAATCCAACAACCTTGATGACCACAAAACATAAAACCGTAGACTTCCAAGTATGGCCCAATACACCGTCCCCTGCAAAGGCATCGTAGCCTACTCCCAAACAGAATGGAAATGGGAAGACCTCCTCACGCGAGAGCCCCTCGAGGACGAATTCCTAATCGAGATGATCGCAACGGGAGTCTGTCATACAGATATCTCGGGGTATGGAGGGATTTATCCAAGGGTGTTGGGGCATGAAGGTACGTCTTCTTCCCCAGCCGTGATTTGACATCCTTGTTGATGATGTGTTCAGGAGCCGGACGAGTCGTAAAGCTCGGGAGTCCCAAACAGAGTTCCCAGTACAGAGAAGGCGATCTAGTCATTCTCTCTGCTGCTGCTTGTTTGAATTGTCATTACTGCAAGACTGGACACCCGGCGTATTGCGTCGATCATGCGGCTTTGACGTTGGCGGCGAATGAGCCGAATTTTGTTCTTGCGTCGGATAAGTCCAAGGTCATCGGCGGTGGGTACTTTGGACAGTCAAGTTTCGCTACGCTGGTGCCTGTCAAACTGTCCTGTGCAGCGAATGTAACGAAACTCGTCAAAGATGCCGAAGAGCTGAAGCTATACGCTCCACTAGGATGTGGCATCATGACCGGAGCTGGAGCCTTCACTCACGTTGGGAAGTGTAAGCCAGACGACGTAGTGGCTATCGTTGGACTGGGAGGTGTTGGACTGGCAGGTGTGTGCGCTGCGAAGCATCTGGGCGTCAAGAACATCATCGCCGTGGATCTTGTGCCGTCACGGATCGAGCTGGCAAAAGAACTCGGCGCAACAGTCGGCTTCCATTCAGCGCCCGACAAACTGGAGAGATCAGATCTCCACTCCGCGATCAAGAAGATGACTCCCGGAGGCCTCGGCTGTACACACATACTGGACACAACGCCATCTGTGGCCATCATGGCTGAGTGTCTCGAAGCGATTCAGAAGAACGGGACAGTCCTTCAAGTTGGCGTGAAGCCTGTGGGGGCAAAGATCGAGCTAGACACTTTGACGCATATGGTGAATGGAAGACGTCTCGTTGGTGTTATTGAAGGAGACCGAGATCCTGCGGAGGCGTTGCCAGAGCTCGTGCAGTGGAGTAAAGATGGGACGCTGCCGATGAAAAAGTTGTTAAAGGAGTATCCTGCGAAAGACTTTGAGTCAGCGAAGCATGTTATGGAGGATGGGAGCGTGATCAAGAGTGTTCTGATCTGGTAAAGGCCGTTGGAGATCAGGTTCTGCGTCTGGAATGGTCTGTTCGGCTCCAGTGCTCTATGTCTATACCGTTGAAGGTTCTATCGTGGTTCAGTAGCTTTGGTGTGCCGGAAAGCCCCAGAATTTATGGAAGGACACCATTCTTCTCTTTCTTCGACAATAGCTCCAGCATAAAGTTGACGTCCTTCTTATCCTCACCCTCGGCATACCCAGGCATAAGTCCAATCCACTGATAGACTTGCTCTCTGAGCTCCTTCGGCATCCTCGACGGCGTCTGCAAAGCTTCATCCATGGCCTTGACACACTGCTTCGCAGTGATCTCAATCAACGAGCTGCCGGCACTCAAATTCACACCGCCACTCAAAGCGCCCGGGCGGACAGCTGCGGCTGCCAGTGCCTGCTTATACCCAAGCATAGCATCCACAACGACCGACGTCGTCCTCGGCCAAAATGAACTCATAAGATTCCACGGCTGTCCAGGCGAATCTTTGCTGGCCTGATCACCTCCACCGCGGAAATCAGTCCTTAGAATGACAGATGGAATATCGGCGAACTTGGCAATCATGAATTCAACGACAGTCCCAGAATCCAGCTCCGCGCCATCGTAGGTGAAGAGGGCAAGATCGCAGCTCAGCAAAGCCCGAATATCCTTGTCTCGGATGTTCTGTGGAGTGACATTCCCTCTTTGCTCCAGGTCCTGGGGGAGGAGAGGGATATATTTGCCGCCAGAGGCGTTGGAGATCTCGCGGGAGAGGAGAACGTTGGTGTGCAAGTCCGCGATGGTGAAGAGTGGTCCGGCGTGGTAGTATGTAATAGTCTGCTGGGTCGAAGCAGGCGCTTGGCCACTTTGCACGATGGGGGAGCCCAGGATATCGTGAGCTTTCGATGTGCTCATCTTCAATGGCAGAGATAAGACGAAGATAAGGTCCTGAAGAGGTCAAGAAGACAGCTGAAACCACTCGGAAAGTGAACGACTGAGAGTATGAAGCAACTGTTTGCGCAGACGGAAATGACAGATGTAGATGACGATGCCGCCTTGTGGCCGTGTTGTTGTGAAGGATGAAGGAGTGAACTCAAATTCATACAAGCAAAAGTGGCCACTTTGCACAGCCGCTAGCTGCCGAGAAATTACGACCAATCATGATTCAGACATCGATTCCATTTGACGACAGGCGGGTGAGACAGGAAAGGCATAGAGACAATCTAACAGTTGCTGAAACAAGATCATTCCAGCTGGCGACAGGAGTTCGAAGACATTATGGCACAGCGAAACGCTAGCACGCAGCCTTGTCTCAACTCGGCCGGACCTGGCGGCAGCCTCGTCTAGGATACCAACACAATGCATTTGACACAGGAGTTGGCACGGCAAGGCAATGAGTCCATTACTGACCCTGTGTGAGGACATTGTTCGAATAAAGAGTTTCAGACAAGTGCATTCACGAACTTCTTTGTTCGATAAGACACTGCCGTGAAATGGCCTTCTTGGCTGTGCAAGGTGACGAGATGTCAATACATAAAAGGTATCGGATCTGCCACGCATCTCACGCTTGATATTCGGTCAGACCGTTACGGCACCGAACGTCTCCTCAGTTAGACTTGCAGGCAAGTAAATCGATCGTTGACCGGTCATCTACAGCCGGCCTTTCAATGTTCAAGATGAGTTTCGAACAGACAGTGCATGCTCTGCGGCAGCAGATCCTCACTCAAGCTGACACCCGAATTCGCGAAATACTCCACAAATTCGCTAACCTTCCAATCCACCCAGCCTACCGCCACACCATCTGGCTGCACATCACTTCCGAGCAATGGGTTCGCATCCAACCAAGTCTGGTCATCGCAACGCACCTCCTCACCCTCCCAAAGTCTCTGGACTTCTGGCACGGACTGCTCTTCTATCCCAAACAAGACAGATGGGACGGAACTGCATTCGACACTCTTTACGACACCGCCGGCGGAAACCCCCTCCCACCCCTCGAAATCATGAAAGTCAACACCGTACTAAACCAACTCCCCGAAATTACCAGAATTACCTTCAAATACCTCCGCGAATGGGACAGTCACGGCATTACCATCACCAATGGTGGCCCAAACAGAGATCGCAGCTGGTATAACGGGCTGAATGATGCTGGTCAGCGGAGTGAGATCTTCATGCCTTTGGAACACCTCCAAAAGATGGAGACTGCATCGCCTGACGAGTTACTACGGTTGTGGCTGGGCTTCGCAATCTCTTTGGCCCATGAGACAGGACACGCAACGTGGATGGCTGTTTTTGGGACCAGGGATGAGCCGAGGTTTCGTGATGAGGTTGAGGCTGAGATTGGGGAGGCGTGGGAGAAGTATCTGTTTGGGGTGTTTCATTATGAGTATGTCGTCAGCGATCAGCAAATCGGGGACTTGTTTCGTGAGATTGCCTTGAAGCATCGTGTAAACTTGCAGATTTGAATATTGGTACATTCAATTGCGTACATCCTATGAAGAACAAAAATCATCTTTCAAAATTTGGATTTCATCTTTTCTGACTACTTCCCATTCTCAAGTGAGGCGATATTGGTCAGTGATCAGGTCCGCTCTCGCTTTCCGACGTAGCCTCACTTTCTCACTTCCCATCAAGCACTGTCACATGCAAACCACAGCCTGTCAAACCTTAAACCCTTTCACTTACATTCATGACTCATCCGCCTTCCAGACTGACTTGTCTCGACAAGAACATCACTGTCATCTCTGACAGAACACATACAAACATCAAGCACCTTTCATCCAGCATGAAGCTCTTCAACTTACTCATGGTATTGCTAATTGCCGTGCTTTCGGCGGCGCAAGGTACGTATGGTGTTGACTGCATATTGAACCTCACTAACTCCGGCTTGCAGTCTCTGACTATGCATCTGATTTCCCATCCCTGACATTGATCACCGGCCCAGCTGCGTCCATTAATTCAACCACCTCTCCATTCACTTCCGCTCGCATCGCCACTCATCCAGACGCCAACGTCGATTTCGCCAACCTCATCATGGAACACAGAGTCTCACTTTCCAAGGACTACCAATTCCAGAACGAAAAGACCCAAGCCTGGAGATTGAATCACGCCCTCTACGATATCAACCGCCTGTTCTCCAGAGTCATCAACAACCTCACGAGCTCTCGAACAGACTTCGAGACGAACCCGGCATCTCATACTGCTTCGGCTTTCTTGGACGACTTGAAGTCAGAGATGAAGCCTGGCCAGAGCCTCCTTCTCATGGTCAGGAACAAGCTTGAAGCTATGAAGCAGACCTACGGCTCAGACAAGCGTGTCACTGAAGTCGAGCACAGCATGCGAGACGTCGATGAGCTCTTCTTCAAGTACACGGTACAGCTCATCGACTTCGAGGAAGCCATTCAGAGGTGCGAGAAGCAGAATGCTGGCAAAGACGACTTGCCGGCGAACAACGACTTTCATGAAAAGCTCTCCGAGCTCGCGAAGCTGGATCTGGCCCTGGTTGCTCTAGAACAGGAGTCCTTGCAGATCAAGACCCATGCGAGCCAGGTTGTCGCAGCAGTACAGGCGATACGTCCACACCTGCTGAGAGTGGTAAGGGAATCTGATGAGATGCGAGAAGAGTGCGACAAGAAGTCGAAGTCGATATTCAATTGGATGTAAGGGGTTGAGAAGGGGGGTTGAGAGATCTCAAGAGCGAGAAGAGCTCGTCAAGACAAGAAACGGGCGTTTTCTCACGACGGGAGGCTGCAGCTCATCGAACCTACGAGATGGCAAGAAGTCGTAGCAGTAAAAAAGTATTATTAGTCTGGAATCCCATTTTGGAGGAGACGATATCGATAGCGCTTCCAGATCTCATTTCGTTTGATTCACTCACTTCCTGCCACTTTCACATGCGGCCCGTGATTTCCCGAAAGCTTGATCCCTGCCTCGCTACCAGTTTCGCGAGCTCCCACGCTCGGCGGCTTCAGCAAGTCTGCCACTTCAGTCCACTCTACAGTATCGTAAAAGTTGAGCATCACCGCCATATCACCGCCACGAGGCGCCTTCGTCGAAGATGCAGCTCTTCAGCATGCTGCTGCCATTGCTCGCCGCCGTGCTTGGCTGTGTGCAAGGTAGGTGCTGATTTCAATCAATTTTGGCCAATTACTGACTTAGTCTCATAGGCCGACCACTGCAGGCAACAATTCTGCAACCATCGGAGCTCTCGTCCTCTACCACTGCCAGTCTGGTTGTCCTCGCTGGCTCGCCGTCCAAACCCGCTGGTCCCAACTCCGCCACCCTCGTTGATTCGAAGGACCATATCGACTTCAATGCCCTTATGGCAAAGCACCGTGAGGCTCTTGTCAACGACTTCGGATTCCAGAATGACACCACCCAAACTTCCCGACTTAAGCACGCCCTTGACGATGTCGCTCGAATGTATCTCTGGGCTCTCTCTGATCTCGGCACCTTGCGCGACGACTTCGAATCTCATCCTGCGACATACAGCGGCCCAAAGACCATTCAAGATCTTGGACGTCCACTCATACCTGGCCTCAATGTCATGGACACTGTCAATCAACGGTGTCAAAGTCTAAAGCGGATCTCTCCACACAGTAAAGGGCTTCAAAGAGTGGAGGATTATTTCAGGGAGATCGTTCAGATCCGAATCGACTATACTGAGGAGTCAAGACGATTCGAGAAAGATGTCGACGATTTCGCAAAGGGACAGCAATCAAACAGACCACTGCTCTCTTACAAATCCATCCCGGAATGTCGACATCTCGTCAATTGGTACGGCGGGACCCACCACCCTAATGGTCCCTTCGACTTTGAAGCAGCAATGAAGCGGCGGCTCGACAGTCTCTCTCGATACAACCAGTCACGAGAGTCTGTTCAAAACATCGTCCTCCACGGCGCCCTCGACGACGTCATCTGCCTCTTCTCCAAAGCCGACTACGATCTCGCCATCAAACTCGAGGACTTCCAGGAGCATCCCTCTTCTTACAAGCCAGTGAAGAAGTACCTGGCAATGCACTCACAAATGGACCTCAGTGCTGATGTCTTACTGGCGGCCGAGCAGAGACTGAAAGTATTGAAGAAGGAATATGCCAATAGCACTGGAGTGGCCGAGTCAGCTAGTCTTCACGCTAAAGCTGAACATCGCTGGACGAACTACCTGATGAGATCGTTGGACTTCGAGGAACTCATCAAGCAGTACGCAGAGACACATCCGCACGCCTTCGACTTGAATGCCACAAATACGCCAACTCCGATGTCCAGCACCCAGCAGCCGGTTGGGAAGTTCGATGCAGTCGAAGTCAGCATTTATCAGAACAGCGAGGGAGGACCTCAGGCGCCACTGAGGACAGAAAAGCATGCTGAGTATCAACCGAAGAAGACGGAAGAGTCTGAGCCGAAACGTCCAGCGCAATGCGAGCCGGCGGAAGAGATTGGTAGGACGACTCGATGGGTTTTCGTAATTCCCGTGATATTCGCGATGGAGATCGCGAAGGTTTTGTGGCAGATGCTTGACTTGGTCATCAATGGAGCTTGATAGTGCCTTTGGGACCTTGTTGGCACCAGTGGACTAGAAAGAGGGGAAAGTCCGAGACCGCAAGGTAGTGCATGTAGACGAAGAGGACGCATTGAGAGCTCGTTAGGTACCTTCGAGATCATGAAACCATGCGTGTGCTAGTTCCGTGAGAAAGATCCCAATGTCGAGTCCAGCTTCACGTGCTAGCGCATGATTGTGGCCCGTGCTTGCTTGTGGGTGAATATTCACGCCCCAAACCGCAACCGCCCCACTTTTCTCTGCTGATAACTACCTCTTCTTCTTCGACCTTTCTCCTCCAAATCACTGGCATTCTTTCGGACTCGCAGTCTACTCAGCATCCCTTATCACCACCGACCACTGCGACTCTCAACACATCCAGCCACGAGGCGATCTTCGACATGCGCCTCTCCAGCATACTGCCGGTCGCCTTGACCGCAGTCTTGCCCTTCGCGACTCATGTCGCAGCTTGCGTAAGTGTCGAGTCACACTCGGCTTCGATCTTAACTGAGAAGTCACCTTGCAGGTCCACACCGCCGACCGGATCCTCGAATCCCACTTCTTCAAGCTCAGAGCAGTCACACCCGGCCACGGCGACGCCAGCCTCCTCCGCGACGCCCTCAGCGACATCGGCCATACATACAACGAAGTCTCCGCCGAAATCTTGATCGACCGCCTCGCCGGAGACAGGGACACCTCGAGGTCCAGGGAGTTGCCAGTGCGGATCATCGTCGCCAAGCAACTCACTGCCACCATCAAGTCTCGCCTCGAGATATGGGAGAGCAATCCTTTGCATGGCAAGAAGTACGTCGAACAGATCCGGGACCAGCTTAGTGAAGTCGAGGAGAAGCAGAGGAGGTTTGAGAAGGTCTGGGAGGCGTCTTTGACCGGGCGCTTTAACCAGATCTGGGCATCGAGCATCCCCAAGGTTGCGACCCCTGAGCATACTTGGACTGGCTGTGCTAGCCCAATTCGCCATCCGGGTCCCACCGCGACAGACTTCTTCAATGTCCCATTCCCAGAGACTGATAGCGGACCGACCAAGGTGATCGACCAGCCCGCTCTAGCCACGCCACTCGATCCCAAGACGCCCCGGTTCACGCCTGAAGCCTACCAGGGCAGCATATACATAGCTCCCGCGGAGAAGAAGGAGGATTATTCTGGATGGCATTGCGACGGCTGCATATGCTCTCCGCCCAAGAAAGAGGCCACCGAGACGAGCGAGATCATTAAGAGAATCAAAGCTGCAGCGCAGAATGATGACGACAGCCCCTTTTTCGCAGCCCCTCGTGAGCCGCACCCGGAGCGAGACTCGATTGAAGACCCAGAGGTCGACGCGAAAGACGATTTGGAGACCGGAACCGAGGACATTGAATCGATGGAGGAGGGGTCCCGTGGAGACCTCGAAGCTGACGCTGGAGAAAACCTGGAAGCAGAGATCAACGACGCTGAGCCGATCAAGGAGGGCGTCGACAAGGAAGAGCAAGCGGCGCCTCTGAAGTGGATGTGCGGCTACAATGCCCTCAACAAGATAAACGGGCAGGAGCTGAAGCGCAAGCAGCAGATCAAGGGGCTGATCGATGGCCCAGAGAAGGGAACTCTAAACACTCCATCCAAATCCAAGACGCTTGCGCCGATACCTAGTACGATCCAGGAGAAAGACGACGCAGCTCTCCCGAAGAAAGCCGAGTACTGGAGAAGCAATTGCCAATTCGCCGGAGGCGCCGCACACAAGAAAGCCACCGAGAATCGCCAGGCCGACAAGAAATCAAAGCAAGCCTCCCGCATCGCAGAACTGACAGCCGCCATCGAAGCAAACGAATCGCCAAAGGGACTCTCCCAAAGCCTCCGCGACCGGGGTGCCAATGTCGTCAAGATCCCAGAGATGTGCGGATTCGCAACGGTTCGATGGTGGACGGCACAAGAGAAGAAAGCCGCTGCTGGTCTGGAACATTGGGTCTCGGAGAAGGGAGGTGTTATGAGGCGGGTTCCGGCTACTATCCTCGACGAGCTCGACGAGGAGGATCAAGAGGACCACGAGCCCGAGGATAACGACGATGCTGACATCGACGATGACGAGGTTGAAGAGACCGAGACCACTGATACAGCTTTTTCCACGGCCACAACCAGCGAAGCGCTCCCCGAGACGACCCCCAACCCCCAAATCGAAATCTCAGAAGAGTCAAACGCGGACGACATCGAGAAGCTCCGCAAGGAACTGAAAGAACTCGCCCACGAGCTCAGGTCCCTACGCATCGACTTGGAGCTCTCCACGGCCGAGTTCGAGGATGTAGTGTACCTACTCGAAGACGTCGGCAAGGGTTTGGAAGAGAAGCACGATCAGTTCGATGAGGCGCAGCGGAGACTTGATGAGTTGGTTGATAAGGTGGAGGAGATTGGAGTGGTTGGCAAGGGTGCTGGCTTGGGGAAGGCGCCAGAGCCCCGTCATGGGCAGTCCATAATTGTGGGCTGAGAGCCAGAGATGTGGCAAGTCATGGACTAGAGACTCTTCTTGAGACAACTTCTTGAGATTGACCGATGATTCGAATCCGAGCACAGGTTATCGCAGCGATGGGGACTGACACCTCTATTAGCATAGTATCCGGTATCCTCTACTTGCTCCTCTTGTAAATCTTGCGCAAAAACTCCTCAAACACCTCCTTCTTCAGTCCTTCACTCTCATCCACACTGGCAATCTTCTCTCTCAGCTCGCCCACCCGCTGCTCCTCATACCTGGCATACACCTGGTCCAGCTGCAGTTCATTGAAGAGCTTCTTGACCTCCGCCTCACATGCCTTGTCCTTCCTGCCGTAGTTCTTCTCCAGCACTTGCCTCTGTTCGGGCGTGCAGATCTTCAGCGCCTGGTTGACCAGCCAGCTGCACTTGTTGTCCTGAATGTCCGTCCCAATCTTGCCCAGCACGGCGGGATCGGCGAAGTTGTCGAGGTAGTCGTCTTGAATCTGGAAGTACTCGCCCATGGGGATGAGGATGTCCTCGGCGTGTTTGAGGTTCTTGGGCGAGGCGAAACCGGCGAAGTGCAGGGCGAGGGCGACGGGGAGGTAGAAGCTGTAGTAGGCGGTCTTGTAGATGACGATGAAAGTGTACTTCTCCAGACTGAAGTTGTCCAGATCGACGTGATCCTCAGGAGCGGTGAGCAAGTCGCAGGCCTGGCCCAGCTCGGTCTGGAAGGTGACTTCGTGGAAGAGCTCGATCAGGTCGAGGTAGCACTTGTCGTTGCGGAAGTACTTCTTCAGCAGGATGTAAATGCTGCTCTCCAGCATGAAGGCGTCGTTGATGGCGATCATGCCGACGTTGGGCATCAGGTACCAGCACGGGTTCCCGCGGCGGGTCTTGCTGGCGTCCATGATGTCGTCGCTGACCAGGAAGAAGGCTTGGAGGAGTTCGATCATCCAGCCCAGAGTGGCCGCCTTGAAGAGCTCATCTTCGGTCAACTTGCGGCCGAGTAGGAGCTGAGTGGTGTCGACGACTGAGAGACCGCGGTTGCACTTCCCGCCGAGGGTGTTGTGGTTGAGGGACTAGGCGGGCTGTCATCAGTCAACATGAATCTGTGTAGATATTGCTGTGAAGTCTTACCTGTTCGAACCACTTCAATGCCTGCTCAGGCAGCTTGTACTTCTGGCAGTGCTCTTTCAGATCGTCGACGAGTTTCGGGAAGACGGTCTCGAACTCCTTCAAGGTCGTCGGCATCTTGGCGGTGGGACGGGGGAGGTCGGTGTCGATGCGGGCGATGGACTGGCGACGGATCGGGAAGGAGGACAATCGGTGAGTGAATGTTGGGAGTCTGAACAGACCTCGTCGGCGGAGAAGGAGCGTCGCAATGTTCGGCAGGCGCGATCCAGTCAAAGTGGTTCGATTTGTCGAGCTTCCGATTGTTCCTGCCCCAGAACTTTGGTCGTTCCTGCAGCGGGAGTGCCCGTCGTCCCGAGCGCCGATCCCTGCATCAACATCACCTCGCGTCGGCAAGAGCGCGTTGGAGAACAATTGACTCTTCCATCAAAACTTGATTCAAACCGGATGAAGAACATCATCCGAAATGGGAATATCGAGCGATCAACAGACCGAGCTGCAGGCTCAGCTCCAGCAAGCCGTCCAGGCCTGCAACGAGCGATGCCTCTACTTTGCCGCGAAATGGTGGGGTGAATCTCAAGATATCGCAGGATGAAGCATCTAACATGGTGTCTCCAGGACGGCAGAACTCCTCAACTCGCTCGAAACGACCGACAGCAATCCTGATACTTCAGATACCGAAATCGATGACGACGACCTCCCTTCACCCATTCAGCCCACCAACCACGACCGGAAAGAAGCGAGACTGGAGGCGAAGGAGTACCCTCGTTACCTGATGGCCAAATCCTTCTTTGACTGTCGAGAATTCGATCGATGTGCTGCTGTTTTCTTGCCGACTCAGGTCCCTCACTCGACTCCCTCCCATCAGCCCTTTTCGCCTTCCAAGATCCAAGTTCAGGGCACTCCTGGGAAGGCAGGCCACCATCGGAATCAATCTTCACTTTCCTCGAAAGCCCCCAAGATGCAAGCTCCGAAGCTACCGAAGAATGTCAGCCAGAGGTCTCTCTTCCTCGCACTGTACGCCAGGTATTTGTCGGGAGAGAAGCGAAAGAACGAGGATTCCGAGATGATTCTTGGACCTCATGATGGCCCTGCTACTGCTAATAAAGAAGTTTCTGGCATTGCTTCAACTCTAGAAGAGTACTTCAACGCACGAGGAGGTCTTCAAGATCTGACCAATTCCCAAGGGTGGCTGGACTACCTCTACGGCATCATCCTCATCAAGTCCAAATCAGAAGTTCTCGCCAAGCAATGGCTACTCCGAAGCGTCAACATCAACCCCTTCAATTGGTCCGCATGGCTGGAACTTGCATCCCTAGTAGAATCCGCCGACGAACTCCAAGCACTAGGCCAACACCTCCCTCGCAACGTCATGGCTTTCTTCTTCCATATCCACTGCAGCCAAGAGCTCTTTCTCCAGGAACCAGAAGTCTACAACACCATCGACCAAATGCAAGCCATCTTCCCCCGCTCCCCCTTCCTCCAACAACAAAAAGCCCTCCTCCTCTACCACGCCCGCGACCACGCGACCGCAATCGACATCTTCGACAACCTCATCAAAACCCAACCCCACCGCCTCGACGGCATGGAAATCTACAGCAACCTCCTCTACGTCCTTGACAACCGCCCCAAACTCGCCACCCTCGCCGCCATGGCCACCGAAACCGACAAATTCCGCCCGGAAACGAACTGCATCCTCGGAAACTACTACAGCCTCATCGCCGAACACGAAAAAGCCGTCCTCCACTTCCGCCGCGCTCTTGCTCTAGACCGCAACTTCCAAGCAGCCTGGACATTGATGGGCCACGAATACATCGAACTAAAAAACACCCAAGCAGCAATCGAATCCTACCGCCGCGCAGTCGACACCAATCGGAAAGACTACCGCGCCTGGTACGGACTAGGCCAAGGCTACGAAATGCTCGAATGCCACAGCTACAGTCTCTTCTACTACCAACGGGCCGCCTCCCTCTGCGGGGGAGATCCCAAAATGTGGGCCGCCGTTGGAAATGCATACAGCAAATGCGGCAAAATAACAAACGCCATTCAGGCCTTCAAACGAGCCCTCATCGTAGGCAGTCAAATCGACTCCACAGCAACCTCCAGCGACCCCCTAGCCTACGCCGTCGGTGGCGCTCTCGACCCACAAGTCCTCTACGACATCGCTTTGCTCTACGAGAAAGAGTCCAACTGGGATGAAGCAGCAGCATACATGGAACTCTGTCTCGCGCAAGAAGAAGGACCTGAAGAGCAAGATGGGAGCGAAGGATTAGGCGTCACACAGATTACTTCGAGGGCGAGGCTTTGGCTCGCGAGATGGAGTTATAGTTGTGGGGAGTGGAGGAGGTGTGTGGAGTTGGCGAATGAACTTTGTCAGGACGGGGTGGAGGTTGAGGAGGCGAAGGGGCTGGTTAGGGATGTTCGGGCGAGGATGGGTGGGGTTGGGGTTGAGGAGTAGGAGTAGAGCGGGAATCGGGTCGGATTCGCGTTCAGCCAGCCACAGAAGAGACATTGAGCACCTTACGTAGGTGCCTTGTAACTATGACAATGTTTAGACTTGCGGGACGGGCGGGAGGTTCTTGAGACATCACTCTGTAGTAAATCTATCAAGAAAGAATAGAAAATGGTCATATCAGGGTATCTCTGCTGTTCATCTAACACTGTCGTTTCACCCCATTACTCCCTCCCTTCCCGCGGCCGCATCACAAGCAACATATTCGACATGATATGCACATTATGCGCATACGTATCGATTCCTCTCATCGGATCCGCCATTTGGATGTCGAATTTCTTGATTAACTGCACACGATCACAAGTCAGCATACCATCCCCTCAGAAAGGAAAAGTATGGGAAAACTCACCTCAAAAACAGATTTACTCAACTCCATCCACGCAATATGCCGTCCCAGACATTGAAACCTCCCCGTTCCGAAGACGCACTCCACAGTCCTGACTCTCTTACTCCTAACCTCTTCCCCAACAACACTTTCTAGAAATCGTTCAGGACGGAAAATCTCGCTATCCTCACCGAAGACATCTTTCCGTCGACAGACTGCGTCGTCGCAGATACAGACTTCCGTTCCGGGTGGGTAGGAAATCCCATTGATGGTCTCGCCAGCAGGAGGAGAGACCTTGGATTTTAAGCCGAAGAGCGGCGGGTACAGGCGGAGGGCTTCGTGGATTGTGGCTTGCAGGTAGGGGAGTTTGAGGGTTGTTGTGTAAGGGATAATCTTATCGGCTGGTGACTTCGTTGCGTTGTCGATCTCAGATCGGAGCTTGAAGTATGCTGTCGGAGAGCCCGCGAGGAGGAAGATGACGGCGCGGAGGACACCCGTCGTAGAATCCGAACCCGCGATAATCTGCAAAAAAGCCTCGACTTCGCATTGTTGCTGATCCAGACCCTTGGAAACAAAAGACCCCAGCATATCTTTCTTGATTTTGGCATCGGGGCCATATCGCTCCGCGACCGCTTTCTGCGCGAAGGCCAGGGCGGGGCCTATACCTGCTTTATCGCTGGGTTTCGGTGCTGCGAGGGCTTGGAGCCAGGGGTGCGAGAAGATGTTGTAGATGCTGCTGTGGTTCGCCTGCAGACCCAGGAGGAGCATGAACGAGGCGTTGAGTTGGTTGTAACCCCAGAGATCTTCGTTAGCGGCCATGAAGCCAAAGGGACGGCCGAACGCCACCGTACTCAACACATCGAGCGTGAAGAACCTGGCAACATTTGCGAAGTCCATACAAACACCATCATAAGTGTTCCTGATCAAATAGATCAAATCATCAATCCGGGCGTCGATGTCGCTCTCCAAGGTGGCGATGTCCCGACCGTTGTAACCGGGCGATTCTTTCGCTTTGAGCTCCGCGTGGAGTCTCTCGTTCCGTGTGCTGAAGACGTTGTCTTTGCGAGGGTCCATTTTCATGGCGTCGTACCAGCCCGAGCGTGTCCATGCCGAACCCGGGGCGTTCATGTGGCGGATCAGGTCGGGATCGTCTGTTACGAGCAAATTGGGGCCGATTCGGGCCGGAGATCCTATCGTCGTCGTAAGCTTGTGATATGTCATTTTTTGAGATTGATTACCATATTGCTTAAGCGCCGCCTGCTGCGACTTGGGCAGCCGCGCACTGCACTCCTCCCAGAACAGCCAGAAGCGCGAGAAGCTGGCCAACGGCGGACCTTTGAATTGACGGAGTTTGCGATGGTTGGTGATACCGCCGACGAGGATGTAGCCTAGCAAAAGGACCAATGCCGAGGCCAGGATGGGGAGAAGACGAGGCGACATCTCGGCCGCCATCTCCGGGCGCAGATGCGATTGTCACACGCGTGAACCAGAGCGTCGGTACGGAAGGCGTCGCCAATCAGCGGAATGACAGATTCGTGTGTTTTCCGAATCGAATTGTTCTTGTCACACGGAAGGGTTTGATTCACCGGAGCAGATCCAGCGCAGTGGTAACGAGTGAAGGAAACGACGACCCCATGTCGCTGTCACGAGCAAAAGAGAAGGCAGGCCCGGAGGAATGGGTGCGACGTGTTTTATAGCGACATGGGCGAGATATGCAACAAGCACAATTCGCCCACTCACCGTCTCTGCAATCCTCGGCCGTGTCGGAGGCTAGCACGAGACATGGCGACACAAATCTGCAGGCGAGTCTGCACGCTGCTGCATGGGGAAGGTCGCGTGCTGGCCGTTGCACAGAAAGGGCCATGGCGTAGGATGGAACGACGACGACCAAGCCATCCACCGCGCCTTCCGCCCCTCCTGGATGCATTTCTTGCATCTCCGCTCCTTCATCATCAGTATTGACGTTGATATTGATGATGCGAGGCTGGAGGAAGCAGTAGCAAGCAAGAAAGAAGAGATCAAAAATGCCCCGTCTCTAGCTTCACCTCCGCCGAATTGCGTGCAGCGGGGAAGACGCGCCGCCCGGTCTAGCCCCCTGGCGGTGGATTAGGCGATGCTCGAGATACCGGTACCCACTCTCCATCGCCCACCGCACGTGGAAGACGCCATCTCTTCGCAATTGTGCATTCTTCCTTGTCCAACACTGACGCCGCGAAGCGAACGAGCAGCAAGCAGCCTTGCTATCCGCCCGACATCGCCTTGTGATTAGATCCATTCAAGTACCGGTCCTGGGCCATGACCGTCCGGCGAAAGATCTCCTCATCCTCTCTTCTCCATCCCAGCTTGCAATATGGCGACGGGGCTCGGAGACGTGCACATGCAAGCCCTGGACTCGCAAGACGATAGCGTCAGCGACGACTCCGGCTACGACGAAGGCTACCTCTCCACAGAATCCGTGGCATCCAGTATCTTCGAATACGAGCAAGAAAACGGCCGCACATACCACGCTTTCCGTCGAGGGAAATATGTCATCCCGAACGACGACCGCGAGCAGGAGAGGATGGATATCCACTACCACAGCATCCGCCTGACCATGGAGGAGAAGCATTACATCGCGCCCATCGATCGACCGAGGATGATTCTGGACGTTGGCACCGGGACGGGAATCTGGGCGATTGACATGGCGGATGATAATCCCCACGCTCAAGTCGTGGGGACGGATCTCTCGCCCATCCAACCGACCGCCGTGCCACCAAATCTAGAATTCCAGATTATGGACGCCGATGAGACGTGGACGTTTAATCAGGAGTTCGATCTGGTGCACACGAGGTTGATGAATGGCTTTTCGATCAAGTCTTGGGATTTCTTTTATCGCGAGGCGTTCAAGGTGATGAAGCCTGGTGGGTGGGTGGAGAATCAGGAGTTTGATTTGAACTTTACTTCGGATGATGGGAGTATGCCTGCTGATAGTGCCGTGGAGAGGTGGCAGAGGCTGTGGGAGGAAGGCATTCAGAAGTTTGGTTTGACGGGACGATGTCGGCCGGAGATCATGAAGCAGAAGATGGAGGAGGCTGGGTTTATCAATGTCGCCATTCGTCCTTATAAGATTCCTGTTGGACCTTGGCCGAAGAATCGACAGTTACGACAGGCGGGTTTGCTGTTTCTGGTCGGCTTGCTGGACGGGATCAGTGGCTTGAGTGTGAGGACTTTTACGAATGGGCTTGGGTGGAGTGTGGAGGAGTTGGAGGTGCTTTTGATGGAGATGAAGAATGAGTGGAAGCAGAAGAGGATTCATACTTATCTGCCTCTGTATGTCTCCTCCCCGTCCCACACCGCTTTGCTGACATGTTCACAGATATGTCGTCTACGGTCAGAAACCTCCACTCCCTCGACGATAAAGCACACCTTTTGCTCGACAGCGTTATAGCGGGCAGTCTTGGACTTTGCCATAGATTATCACGACAACACAAACAAATGCGAGCTCAACACCTGACGTTTCAGATCGAAGTGGAATTGACTTTTTCAAACAAGCATAGGGCTGGGAGGTTGAGTTCTGTCAACACCAATTATAGACCCAGTCTGCTCATGGTATCCCAGCTTGCTGATGACGAGTATCCCTGCAGGGCGAACGAACTTCCCCGACTTGGGCCAGGCGCACCCCAGATTCTGGGGACTTGGGATGGTGTTGGTTTGGTGGACGAGTAAGTCTTCTTTTCCTTCTCATTCTCATCGAAGGATATGAGACACTGACAGGAAACACTGTGCGCAACACTTGCCACACCATGGTCATTACAGAACTCTGACAGCAAAGGGTCCAACTTGTTTTCAGACAGTTCTCAAGCACCGGCTCGATCCAGAAATCGCAGGCTTCAAGCATTCTACCATGCCGCCCGGCACATCCGCAACAAGGGTGAACTTCGAGAGTTGGCGGTATCCCTCGGACGGACGAAACCGTGGGGACGTGTGATGGGAACCACACGCTCGGGGCGAGGATGATGATGAGTGATGAGGAGGGGCTGGACCGCACCGCCGAACCTCAGTTCTCTCCATCAACATCGTCATTCTTGTATCTGAAGACGATGGTACGAGTGTGAGGATCAACATGAGCGCATGGTCAGCACGACCGGACTAACACCATGACGATCCACACTTCGGGGCCAGTCGTCCTCGCCGTCATCATCGTTCTAGCGTCCTTCTCGACACTAGCCGTGGGATGTCGTCTGTATGCGCGGCAGCGACATGTGCGCAATAGTGGGATTGAGTACGAAACACTCTTTCAACGACCGTACAACACATTCCGCTGACATTGTTTCCTCGCAGCGACTGGATGATCGTCATCGCCCTCTTCTTCACGCTCTGCATGACCACCGGCATCGGCCTACAAGTACGATTCGGCCTGGGTATTAAACAGTCGGCACTGGATCCAGGGAATAGTATGAACATGCTCAAGGCATTTTGGGCGAGTATCTGGCTATATCATCTGGGCATTGGCTTCACCCGTCTCTCAATCATCCTGCAGGTCATGCGGATATTTCCACAAGCAGCCTTCGGATGGGGAAGGTGAGTCTCGCAACCCATACATCTTGATACAACGCATACGAGTCGGCTGATGAATGATGACAGATGGATCCTCTGCTACGGCCTCCTAACCCTCAACACCCTCACAATGATCTGGGCAACCTTCGCCTCCATCTTCATGTGCGACCCCGTCAGTGCCTTCTGGACAACCGACATCAGCGGCTCCAAATGCTGGGCCCGCAGCGTCGTCTGGCTCATCAACAGCACGCTCGGCATGGTCCTCGACTTCTCCTGCGCCGTGCTCCCGCTCCCCTGGATTAAGAACCTCCAACTCCGCAAAAAGCAAAAACTCATGGTGATGGGGATATTCGTCCTCGCTGGTCTGCCCTGTCTACTTGCGGTCATACGATTGCATTCGCTGATCATCGTCGCCGACTCCCTCGACCCAGCTTACGACAATTCAACACTAGCCACCTTCTCCGCCACCGAAATCCACGTCGCCATCGTCTGCGCCTGTCTCCCAACGCTGAAAGCCCTCCTCGCACGCCTCATGCCCCGCATCTTCGGCTCCTCACATTCGCGGCGTCGAGAGTGGGAAGAGCGCTACGGGAGCGGGAGTTCAGAAGCTTTCATGCGACCACGGAAACTCTCTGACGTCGTGATCATCTGGGCGAAGAAACATACGCCTTGGTCTGGTCGAAGGAGGTGGTTTGGACTTGTGGCGAGGAGAGGTCCGCCGAGTGATACTGTTTGGGAAAGCGCGGATACGCAGCGTTTGGCGTGGCCGAGTCCCGCGCGAATGAGTGAGGGGGAGGGGATCCAGGTTGTGAGGGTTATTGAGCAGGATGTGGAGATTGCGCAGCCGGATGCGGTGGTGTTGCCGGATAAGTTTGAGTATACGATTAAGGGGGGCAGTGAGGAGGAGGTTAGGGAGTGGTGGCCCGGCAGTGGGAGCCCGGGTGATACCAGGAGATTTGGGATTTATGATGGGGTTGGGATGGGGACTTCGCATTCTCGGTCGCAGTCGAGGTCAGGGAATGGGTGAAGAGGTGGATGAGACGGAAGGATGCGACTTCGATTCTGGTTCCGAGGGCAAAAGTCTCGATTCTGGACTCATTCCTGGGCTCTGATGGGTCGTCTCCGGGCTGAATGACTCTCTGGACCAACTATGCTTCACCGATATCCGCTTTGGACGTTGGACCAGATCTGCAGCAGCCAGACTTTTGAAAAACGAGGACATCGTGAAGAGGCTTTGAGGATTGCTCGCGAACGGCAGCAGAGTCTCAGCAACGACTGGCGCCTCTACGAAACAGCTCTGGAATTATTGTAATGTCTCGGGTTACGATTGCATTCTTCTGACTCTTTCTCGGAAGCATGGTCGCCTCAGTACGACGAGTTTCCTGAGTCCCAGGACTGATGTCGAGCAATCTGGGCGTCTTGTGGGCTGACTGCCGGACGACGCTTTTGCGCAATGGTGCCTTGTTTTGCACAATGGACAATTGCCGGTCCTGGTCAGGAGTTTCTGGCTCATCCGCTTCGTTCCCGGTGCGATTACGCTTTGGCAGGGATCGCTTGCTTGATCAGCCAAGACGAGGGATCAACCTGGAGAAGGGAAAATGGGAAAGACGGCAGGCCTTATTTGGATGAACGACTACGTGATGATGTGGTCGACTGGGTTGCCCTAGCGTGTAGTCGAATGTATCACTAAGCAGCAAGCAACACTGATGGAAGGTGGAAAACACTGGCTGATCGCTACCGCTTGAAGCAACGAAAGCGTCTACTGGAAGCCACAAGAAGTTCTAAAAACGCCGTAGGAGTACAAAGGAAAAGGTGTGGCTTTCTTTGTTGCAATTGCTGGGCTTTCGCAGGTCGCCCTTATGAGATATGTCGACCTTACAGCCAACAAGATGCCTTTTGCGACACCTTCTCAACGATGGAGTCTGATTCCTGCCAGACAGCGCTGAGCAGGTCACCATGGTGCTTCAAAATGGCAGCTGCGCATTGGATCTGGGAATTGTGAATCTGATGACGCCGTTTTCGGTGGGTCTTCTTTGTCCCATAGCCTGCTCGACTTCAGCAAGCTCGAGATTTCTACATCACCCTGTCTTGGCTCTCTGGACTCCATCTCGAACGACTGCATCTTGCTTGAGCTGGTGCGTGAGGCCGACCTTGCGCAGTTGACGGCGCCGAGTCCTCGACATCTCCCGGTGCACAGCGACACAAGAGTCAGGGAGCAAGAAGAGGAGATTCTGAATACCTGGGTGAGTCTACCCTCTTTTGACTTTCTGAGAGATACGGGCTTCAATACTGGAACATGGCTTGCCTCGAGGCTTGCTTGGGTCTCGTCATTGTCTCGCCACGACAAACTCCTGTCTCAATTGCTATGGAGCCATACTGCACTGCTGTGCGATCTAAGCCACAGCGCTATTCACCGAGACTCGAGTCGCAAAGAGCAACAATGGGGGAACAGTCCATTCACCGGCGTTGAGAACAAAGGCTTATTGCTTGGGAACAATGCGTTGTGCCTTATTGTTGTGTTGTCAATGGCCCCTTTCCTTTCATAAATCTTCCACTTCTCCCTTGCACTGCGTGCTCTTCTATTCCAGACCAGAACACTCACCCTTCAACACAGACACCTACGAAACACTCATCGTTCCCAGTCGAACGAACGATAACTACAAAGCGCTCCATTAGAGCACTACAACACCGGGACCCGACCACACCACACCAAACAACATGTTCGCCAAACTCGCTACCATCGCCAGCCTTGCGCTAGGCGCCCAAGCCCATCTCTTCATCACATCTCCCAGCCCGATCCCCGAGACCGCCGTCAAGCCCCCACTCGATGCGTCAGGCTCCGACTTCCCCTGCCACGGCGTCAAGCTTCCCACCTCGGGAGGCCAGAAGATGGCCGCTGGCTCGCAACAACTCCTGGCTTTCGACCTCGGCAATGGCGCCAACACAGCTGTTCACGGCGGTGGTTCTTGTCAAATGGCCATTACCTATGAAACTGATCCAGCCAAGCTCAAGAACCCCAGTGCCTGGAAAGTCATCCACTCCTTCGAGGGTGGCTGTCCCTCTGATGCCGTCGGCAATCTCGATGTGACTGGGGCGAAGAAGTGTACTGGCGATGACACCGAGTGTGTCAACCAGTTCAAGTTCAACATCCCCAAGGGCGTCAAGAGCGGTCATGCTATTATGGCTTGGACGTGGTTCAACACAATTGGAAATCGGGAGATGTACATGAACTGCATCAACGCCGAAATCACTGGAGGCAATGACTCCGAGATGGACAGTCTCCCAGAGATGTTCGTCGCCAACCTTGCTTCGATTAACCAGTGCACGACAACCGAGCAGACCAATGTCAAGTTCCCCAATCCTGGCAAGTACGTCACCAACCACAACGAGGGCAGCAAGTATAAACTGGCTCCCCCGACTGGCCAGTGTCCAGCAGGCAACGGCGGCAGCGGCTCAGGAGGTGGTCAAGCTCCAGCACCCTCATCCTCAGCTCCAGCAGCACCACCCGCCCCATCAGCGCCAGCACCCGCTCCCTCATCCGCCGCCCCAGCCCCCGCGCCATCACAAGGCACCGGCTCCTGCACCGACGGCACAGTCTCCTGCCCCTCCCCAGGCGAGATCATCTGCATCGACGCCAAGCACTTCGGCATCTGCGACGTCGACAACTGCGCCGTGCCACAAGCCGTCGCTCCCGGAACGACCTGTAAGTCTCTCATTGTCTAAATGCACCAAGGGGATGTTGACTGACTGACAGTTCAGGCCACAATGGCAAGATTGCGAAGCGTCGGAAGCGCGCGCTGGAGGAGCATAAGCGGAGGTTTAAGCATGGGGTTCATTGAGCTGATTGATTGATGTGGGAGGAGGATTTTTTGCGTCTTTTCTTTTTTGGTTTGTGAATAGATTGCTTTTGGAAAGAATGCGTTTGATTTTTTGAAACTCCATTTCCCCTTTCCTGTTCTATGTCTCGGGTATGTTGTAGTCAATTTGGCGTCAGACCTTGTCAAATTTAATGCATTGAAGCGGATCAATGAGTCGATCGATGTCCATGTGCGAAAGTGAAAGGAATCCCTTTGAGTGAAGGTCCCCGAAAGTCACAATTCCGTGATGCAAATACAATATCGACTCGTAGTGCACAATGCCTCTGATGACGGATCGTGAAATTCCACAAGAAAGTGGCTAGGTCCATCTCCCCTCTAACCCAAGATGAATCCTTTGTTCTTAGAGGCCGTCCTTTGCTCCCTCTGGCGTCTCGATCGGCTTCTTGGACTTCCTCTCTGCGATCGTGAATACATCTTCCAGCACCGTCTCAACGGACTGGTACACCTCTCTTAATGCCCCCATCATCGCCTCGAGTTGCTCATACAGCCATGCCATCTTTGATTGTGCATTGCCTTGCTTGGACCTCCGATCGTACTCCATCATGGCAATCACATGGTGCTCCATCATTCCGATATTCCTCAGGATATACGGGTTGAGCCCAGAAATATCAGTGCCGTTGAACCTAGAAGGCAGCATGGGACTGCCCCATGGAATCTCCTCGGGATGAACTCCCCAAGGTGCGCTGTTGGCGCCCATGCTCTCGATGCCCCGCTCGATGCGCCCAAACCAATGATTCGCTCTACCCCCCTGACTCTTGATGTTTGACATGGTCTCCACGACTACCTTCTCGTTGTCGCAACGCAGATCGACGGTGCGTAGTATGAGATCCAGGGCATCTTGTAACGAGTCATCAATGCCTTCCAGAATGACGAGATGATCCAGTCTGTCCATCATGGCTTGTACGAACTTCTCCAGGTAGATGGCGTCGACAGTTCGCAGTACCACAGGGTCGCTACATTGAGACATCGAGACCTTCTCCTCGATCGTTCCGGGCGTCGTCTCGATACACTTGGCGTACGCAATCGCACGGTCGAGAATGGTTTGGTAGCCAAGGTTGTAGTCGGAGACGGCGGCGAAGATCTTGCGCTTGTTTTCAATCGGGACGGGTGAAGAGTCGGCGAGGTTCATATGAGGCAGGATCTCGTAGTGTGCGTGGAGGCGTTCAGACCAGTCGTGTGTAGCCATACCATTCCGGCGACCCTCCTCATCGTTCCTACTTTAGTGTTAGATGTGGCGGAAAAGTTGCTGCGTTGCTTCATACATACGAGTCTTGGAGATGCGAGCCTTGGACAGAGCATACGACTACCGTCAAGAGCAGAAATAGTGTGGCGAGGACTCGCATGATGGCGGCTGCGCCTTGGTCGCTGGATCTGCCGGAGGTGTTGTTGTAGGTTGATGCTGCTGATCAGTTCAGGCGGTGTGTAGAGAAGAAGAAGTTGTGTCTGAGTGCAAAGAAGAAGTGCTGATGTGGTGGCCGCACTGAGAAAGTTGCGAGAGGTCGGCGGAAGCGGGCACACCCGAAGAGCATGTGAAGCGCGGGATTCATTCACATGATGGCACGTGCACGAAGCTAGAAACTTAAATCTTGCACTCTCTTTCTCTACCGTCACGCAAGTATGAAGGTTCGCTCTGGACGCATTAGGCTGAAGTTACACACACTCTGAATTGAATTGTGTCCTGACCTTCATGTAGTATCCGCCCTAGACCACCCTTCTCATATGATGAAGGGCCTGCAGAACGCGTTGAGCGCGGAGATTCCTCCCAAGACGCTAAACCTCCTCACCAAGGGACTCGTAGATATTCGCTAGGACCTCATCCATGTAGCGGCCTGTTTCCTCGTGCATCTGGTCCAGTAGTTGGAAATACTCCTTGTTGCTCGATTGCAACATCTCCGCCTCCGTCACATACGAGTGCAAACGATCCTCGTAGGCCTTCGTGTCCCCATCCATGCGATATATCTCTTTCTTTGAAGCCTTTCCCTTGTCTGACCACGCCTGCTGTTTCGTTTGCAGTTCTCGGTCGTACTCCTTCGAGATCTTCTCTTTTAGCTTGTGTTCCTCCGTCTCAAAGAAGTTCGCCTCGAGATCGTACTCCGCCTTCAAATCAATCGCACGTACCAAGTCCTGGATTGCGTCTGCTGCCTCGTCGCTCAGGCGCTCGGTAAGCAGGATCTGCAGCAGCTTGTGCTCGCGGAAGGCAATGAGTGAGTCCAAGTCGAACATGTCGATATCGGTGTCGATGTCGGCAGGAGAGTCAATGATGTGGTTGACATTGGAAGCCATAGAGTGATGGGGCATATCATCACCATTGTGATCGGCGAGGATTGCAGCGGCGAGATCATCAGTGTGAGCGAGAGCGGTGTCGAAGCTGTCGGCTTTGGTAGGCTGTTGCGTCTTCGCAAGTGGATGAGCTATTTTGCGGTCAGTGAGTGATCGGAGTGCTGACCAACCAGACCATGAGCCGACCGACCTTGAGTGAAGCCCGACATGGCAGCGATGAGAAGAAAAAGCATCTTGAAGAAGAGCATCTTGAAGGCCGTGCCTGATGAGGCGGACAATATCGTCGACAAGACAAGTGCGCAAAACCGCTTTGATGGTGGTGTGGTGTTGGAAGTTCGAGAAGGTGTGTTGAAGCACAATAACAGAATTTATAGCACTGCGAGTACATGTATGCTTGGCGGCAATGAGTGAATGGAATTCATGGCCAGTGAGTGAAGGAGCGACTTCTGTGCGAGCTATGATCAGGCAAGGCAGGAAGGAAC
Source organism: Zasmidium citrigriseum (assembly GCA_002786025.1). NCBI lineage: Eukaryota > Fungi > Ascomycota > Dothideomycetes > Mycosphaerellales > Mycosphaerellaceae > Zasmidium > Zasmidium citrigriseum. Next base: position 60,890 of record NHNW01000055.1, on the reverse strand, counting down.
ACCCTGCTTGGAAAGAGAGACTATTTCTGATGACTTGGACTCCCCGCTTGAAGAAAACATCTCCTCCTGGATCTCATCATCCGACTGCCCATATTGCATCGAAGTGGGATTCGTTTCGAACTGGGTCCGCTCTTGAATCCTTTTCCCACCGCCCTGAAATGCGGCTTGTTCCTGCATAGTGACACTCGTGTATTCCGTCAGTAGCTTGTGAGAGTGCTTTTCTAAGGTCCTTCGGGATGAAGAGGGAAAAGTCGAGCAGGTATCTCTTCAAACGGGGAGCCGGACAAGAATCCGGCGACGATTAAACTCCATAGATACTGAGTCATCTATTCTACTGTGAGTCTTGTTTAAAATACTGTGCCGATTCCTTGATTCATTATGTGTGCAACAGTCTTGGTCCAGGCCTGAGCCCGGCGAATGGAGATCGACAAAGAAGTGTATCAATTTCGGCATGGATTGCATGAGGCTGAATTACCCAGCCCGCCCAGAATTTTCGACGATTGGTGCAGAACCCACTCTTCCCACATGCGGACACGCTTTGGCGCTCAATAGCTTGAAAGCTGTACTGGAGGTCTGGCCGAAGCTGCTGAAACGATTGTACTCTTGACGCCGCCATTGCGTCGATCAATTGAGGATCTGTCTTGTTTAGCACTCGCACTGATATACGACCAGGCTGCGGAGTGCAAACGCTGCTTGATATACGACCAAGTTCTATCAGAAGTCTTTCAACACCACAAAAGTGATGAGACATCATCCTTGTGATGTAGAGTGAGCTCTACACACTATTACACAATCAACAACTACCTACACGCCCAGCTTCTTGTTCCCTTCAGCCACCGTCTCAGCGGCTTCGCCAACGACTTCATCCAGAGCCCAGACAGCCCCATGGTGACCACCACAGTCAATACTCGGAGCGCCTGGCTCATAGCAAAGCCGCTCTGGCACCCGATCAGTGGAGGGAGACTGAGGGCGTCCGTGTAGTGTCTCTTTGAGGAAATGCAGTCCATTCCACTCGAACCTCCTCGCGTATCCCCGATGAATAACTGGACGAAGCAAGGACCTCTGGCAGTTTTCTACTTCGAGATACCTCACCGCTATTGCTTAGAACAAGCCATTTACGTGCGGATCGATCGAAATGCATTCCAAATTCGAGGCCCGACGAGGTATATAGTCTACGGTCGATCATGCTTGTTTCGAGTCTGGCATCTACCAATCGCACCCACTCACGCAAGCTGCTTGAAAACTTCGCTTGATCGACATGATTCAATCCTTCCTTACCTTCGGCCTGCTCGTGGCTTCGGTAGTCACCGTCGCAGCTTCTCCCACCACGCCGAAACCACAATGCTCTGTCGAGAAGCAGTTGGCCGACGTATGTGTGACAACGACCTGACAAGATTCTGTCCCTCTGCTAAGCGACTCACAGTTTGACGACCTCGACTCCCTCCCTCTCGTCAGCACAAACCCTGTGCCCGATGGCTACAAGGGCCTCCTCTTCCAGGCATTCAACACAGCCGAGTTCACCGAACTCCCTGTTGATCTGCCCGGCGTCATCCCACACTCAGGCGACAAGTAAGTCACAAATCGTACTTCCAACTCCCAGGAGACTAATCGTCCCAGCTACGCCGGGATCACAATCCGCTCCCTCCTCCGCGGCAACGCCATGATCACGACTAACTTCCCGGAGAGCAACACCACTTCCTTCACCTTGGATAGCTTCTACTACGGCTGCGTCGTCACCCTCATGAACACCGCCACAGCCGTCCCGGCGCAGTGCATCGTCAACATCGCAGGCTACAAGGGGCTCGACAACTCGGTGACGGGTGCAACGCAAGTGTGTTCCCGGCAGTTCCAGTACAATCCTTCCACGGCTCTTGGACCCCAGCAGCTGGCCAGTACCGGAAGCATCCCTGGGTGTAAGGATGTACAGTTCGTGATCCTAACGGTTACGCTGCCAGGAGGATTGGCTGTGGCGAACCCGCTGCTGGCGCTTGTGATCGATGATGTTGCGTTGGAGACGAAGAGTTGCAAATAAGAGAGGATCGAATTGGATGTGTGGAATTTACATCTGGCGGCCGCGCAATAATGGTCGATTGCACACTGGATCCTTCGCGATGGTTGCTTGGATTGCGTTTGTTGATCTTGGTCAACGTCTCCTATAACCTTCAATCAATCTGTACCACAAGCTTTCCTCCCAGATCCTGCCCATGCGCCTGCATAGCCTCAGTCTCCCCGTCGTCTGCCTTTGAGTCAACCACAGGATCTGCATCTCCCTTCCGCTTTTTCGTATCAACATAGGCCTTGGCTAGCGCAATCGAACACTCATAGCTCATGTCCACTAGCTCGTAGAACCAATACTCGAGTTCCTGGTACACCGAAATACTCTTCTCCCGCAGGAAATCCCGAATGACACTGATGTTGTCCTTCAAGAGCTTCTCCAGGCGGAACAGCATTCTGTCGAGCTTCTGCATGACCAAATCGTGATTCTTCCGATACTCGTAGTATTTCTCACGCTCAGTGTTGCTCGGGTGGGCCGGCTTCGTGTTGGACTCGAGTTCTGCATGTGGTAGCAGGTCGGGGATACTCGCTATACGCTGATCGATTTCCAGGAGCTCTTCAAATTGCTCCGCAACGCTTTCGTCCCGGTGAATGTGATCTTCGATCTTTCCAATCTCCTCCTCGTAGGGTCTTTTCACAGTGCCCATCCAAGAGATCATGTGTTCCAGAATCATCCGCACGTAATCATCTTCGAGTCCCTCGACAGCAACGATCTCATTGAGCTTGTACTCCAAAAGACCTGCAAGACGCTCCAATTCGTAAATGAAGGAAGGTCGTAGCCGATCGCCCCAATGTTGACACTGTGACGAGGAATGTTTCTTGCCCCAAATCTCGCTCATGTAGCACTTGCGATAGCACTCGGCATTCTCATGGAGCTTTATGTATTCTCTCCCGACTTCGCAAAGCGTGTAAAAGATCTCATCTTTCTCCTCGCGGGCAATCTCGGAGTCGGCGGTGAAAGTGAAGTTGGAGAGGAGGTCAAGTCGCATGCGTATGTTTTCGGCGGGATCGAAATGGATGCTGTCGGGAAGGATGTTGAAGTCGCGGACTTCGCATTCAAAGGCTAGCGGATGTCAGTTCTCAGCTCGAGTGTGGAGAGTCAAGCGGGTACTAACCCTGAACGAGGCCGATGGCGACTGCAAGCAGAAGGAAGATCATCTTGAAGGACAACATCTCAGCTGGCATTCTTCGGAGCGCAATCATTAATGCCAATGTCGCCGGAAGAAGTCAGCAGAATCTTATGCGTACCCAAGCCCGGTGTCGGAAATTCGGCGGTGCCGCGAGAACACGTGCAACGCTTGGACCTTCAGGTGAATGACTTTCACGCCCGGCTCGAAGCAACAGCTTTCAGACGAAGATTCCAGGTACATCCGGCGAAACCTCCGGGCAAACTGCATGCACCCATTTCTCAAGCCGTTGCAAATCACACACTCGCCGAGCCATGCATCACCAGATCCGAATTCTCAGAAAAGCACACAGCCGGCGAAGGATCCAGCCAAGAAGTAGCCTCGAAGTCCACAGAGCCCAGCCATTGCAGAAAGTCAGCATCATTCCCGATATTAGCGCCAAACTGGGTATTATCCAAAATCCCATGGCCACCGTCAAAAGTGATCGGGCTCCTCGGTCTGGACAGCAACCGATCAAGAACCTTCCGAATAGCGTTCAATCCCATTGCGCAGATGGAGTAGTTGCCCTCGTCTGGTCTGACGGACTCCAGCATAGGAACCAAAACACAAAGCTGCTGTAGCGTCTCGGATCTTGGAAAGTCGTCGTTAGGGTCATTGATCTGATCCCGCTTCAACATCTCCATCGCGAGTACACCAGCCGGAGGAACCGCATAAAAAGCCAGCATGTCCGTGAAGTCAACTTGAAACTCGAAGAGGAAGTCCTTGATCGTCCAAGTCTTCAAGACGCAACTCAAGAGCTTCTTGGCGGCCGCGACGAGGCCGTCCGAGTTGGTCTTGAGGCGATTGACTAAGGCGCGCTCCATGAGGAAGTTGGCGTGCTGTACTGAGGCGTTGACACCCAGGAAACAGAGAACGTCGAAGGGCCGCCATTCGATGTCTCGGCCGGGGATCTTGTATGAGGGATCTCTTTTGATATTTGCAATGAGATCTTCGGGGTCCAGCTGTGCAAAGGCTGGCATGCTGGCAAGAGCCTCTTTGTCACGAGCCCGCAGATCGCTACCAATTGTCAGTGATTCTGCGGTCTATGGAAGGGATATATTGGTTGCTTACGCTATCCGAGCTTCCATATTCTCGACGTTTGGTCCGATGACGACTTCGAGGATATCCTCTCGGATGGTGGCCCGCTTGATTTGTGCCTTTCGCCATGCGGAACGACAAGGCCTTCCAGCTGGGGCCCAACCATTCTCATCGAGCATGGACAGAGCCACCTGCAAGTCTGGCCAATCCATACATACCTCCTCGTCGGTGAGATCGTGGGGAGTCTGAATGACCGAGTAGCGGTAGCTGACATGTGGCGGCCGTCCCATGAAAGTGGCCAGAAATTTGTCCATGGAGTAGACCACATTGAACTGCCTGATCCTCAACTCGTACAGGAAGAAAGGTGTATTGGCATCCATCTTGGTTTCAAGGTGCAGACCCATCAGAACAACATTGTCGCATGCCTCGCCCATCGAAGTCCAGACTTCGCTGGCGGTATCCCCGTGCACGAACGCCGTGGCAACAACTTTCTCGTATATCAAACAGGCCGAGAGATCGTTCCTGTTGCCGCTTTTCTTACTCAAATCGACGCACGCATTCATGAGATGTAACACCGTCCTCATAAGGTTCTTCTTCTCCCAAACTTCATCGCCCGTCTTGAAAGCAGAGTCCCAGCCAGGAAGCGTGGCAGCCAAGGCGCTGACGATGAACAGAATGAGTCCGAGAGTTTCCCACCGCAGATTCTCTCCAGTCGCTTGCAGAGCCCAGTCCCGGCAGGATGTGTTGCCGTTGTATTGAAGAGGTAGTTGGGTATTGCGCCAGATCTGGAGGCATCGTCTCTCAAGCCGGTCTGGCCGTCTATCGTTGATCATGTTCTGAATGTAAGGCACAAGGCCATCGAGCCAGTAGCGGTACATCGGTCTGAACAAAACGTAAGCACTCGGCGAAAGATTGAAATACCGATCGACAAATTCTTGAATCTTTTGGATGTTTTGGAAGAACTCCAGCACCTCGGCTCCAGAACGAGCGTTCGTCTCGGGAATGAGCGTGGTACGAGGTACAGGTACTGGGAGCGTTTCTATGGGTGTATTGATTCCCATGCTGCTGTTGAGCTCCGCAACGACAGCGGAGGAGCTGGAGTCTCCCAGGAAGCCTACACTCTTGCTGGCTTTGGTAGACGACTCCATCAGGATGCCAGCCGAAGGCACACTCAAGATCTCCGGCGGTCTGGGGTCCAATGTAGTCGTTTCTCGCCGGACCGGTTGACTGGCAGCCTGATTAAGAGGCTGTGGTGGTACAGCAGGCTGGTCCTGCGACTGATAAGCCGCATGATAAGACGATGCTGCAGGTGAGGAAATGTCCGATGTGGCAGGCGTGATGGGGGCAGGCTTGATATTCTTGGTCAATGGCGCCGGATGGTAGAAGCAACTACTCGATGTCCCCCGCCGTATGCATCGCCCACACGGCAATCGATGGTCGCAGGAGAGCTTTCGCTTGCGGCAGGGCTCGCAGCTTTGAAGCATGCCATTGCGCCGCTTCTTGTTGATCGTTCGAAGGACGGGAACTGAGTCCATGGTGGGGTCTTCTCCAGAAGTGAACGAAAGAGACGAGGCGTGTTAGGGTCTGGAAGTGAGTGAGTTCAGCTCTACTATGTGAGGTCGGCCCTCGGAGTTGCCCTCGGACCTCAATCCTTCTGCGGCAGGGACGATCCTCGGAGCTCGGAGCTGGGGAAAGGACGACTTCACACCGTACTATGAACGCCTAAGCATCTTTCTTACCACAGCAAAGGTGAGGCGTTCGACGGTCTGCAAGTGGAAGTCTATCTCACCGCAAAGATAACACCAAGATTTGACAAATGCTATACAAGTCAGGCGGTCGACTTGCCTTTCCCCTCCTCGACTGACTGGAAATCAATGGCACGATCAACGACGCCACTCTGTCAGATCCGACCACTTCTACTCAAGCTACGATGCTGCTGGCACTCCTGTCCTCCTTGAAACCCCCACCCATTTGGCCCTGTTCTTGATCTTCCATTGTGAAGATATGGTCCTTTCAATCCTGCTACACCACACGTCAAGCCAGACCATCCCCATCGGCGACATTCCAGCGAGACGACTGATAGTTCGCTCTTCCCCGCCCAAAGTGCGTCCACTTGCAAGACATTTCAAGTGCATCCCTCACCCGATAATGGTCCAAATAACTCAAAACACAAGCCCTCGTCCACCAATCCCAGACCTCGCCCAGCGTCGCCTGATCATCCACCGTAATCTCAACACGATACCATCTCCACGTGATACCCTGCATCCTAAAGAGCTGGTGGAAAGTCAAAGACTTATTTGGGTCATCCGCAACGCGAAAGATCTTGATCTTCCTCCACGACGCTTCCTCGCGGCGCATACCGGTCATGGCCGTTCGGAGGATCTTCTTGCCTAGTTGGATGTTGGTCATGATGGAGGTAGGGGGCGAGTAAAGCGCGTGGTCGGACCATGAAGCTTCAATTTCTTTGAAGTACACCGCGGGGTGGAGAGGATCTGTCAACTCCCAGTCGACTGGGTCGTCGATGTCGAACGTCTGGAAGAGCCACCAGAGCGGTTGGAGATTGTGGAGCTTCTCGGGAGAGGTTATGGTGCGACACATCGTGGCCTCTTCAGATCCGGACAGTGGACCATCGATGAACATCAGACGGCGACATTTCTTGGAGTCAATGATGAAGTTCCGGCAGTCCTTGTTGACACGTTGCAAGGTGTAGAGTGCTTTGAGGGGCCTCATAAGAGCTTGGTCGGAGGGACGGATGTCTGCGTATTTGTCGGCGTGAGCGAGGATGATCATCTCCAGAAGTTCGGGAATGGCGAAGACTGTCTCGGCCGCGGAGCCATCGCGAGTCTGCGCCATATGATTATTGCACTCGTTCGAGATGGACTCGCCAGCGCTTGGTGAGGTGGGCTCATCGTCGCTGAAGTCGGACGACTGATTTGCGTCCTCGCTGGTCTCTGATTCCGAGTCGCTGTATTCGAAAGTGAAATCTTCGAGTGCGTTTGCCATGTCGTTGACCTCTTTGCAGAGTACTGTGTCAGTTGGCGGATAGTTGTCGATCATGTTGGCGGCAGTTGAGCACTTGTCGTTGCAACAAGTGCGATAGTCTCACATGCCCGTGATGTGAGGAGGTGAAGCCGAAGTGAGGGAAATTCAAGCAGCAGTGACAATTGAATTGATTTTACACTCAAAGCAATCAGAACATCAGCATACTTGCTGACCCTTCCCGCTACCAGCTCCACTTAACCAAAGACTCGAAACTCTATTCCCCAGCGTCGGCACCTGCGAATCTCTCGAAGTCCACTCCTGTACCTCACAGGTCGACGTCGAAATCTCAGGAATCCGCATATGATGGGTCGGGATCTGGCTTTCCTGCATCGCCTCAGGAAAGAGCTTGACGACGAGACATTTCAGCGCCAAGAGGGAGGCACAGATAATCCCAACGTTGGCTTCGACGGCGGACCAGATTATCGCCCAGATGCCGGACATGATGTAGTCGCCCATGGCGGAGGTGATGAGGACGGTGGCGAGCCGGATGACGGAGACGAGGCAGACGAGGAAGCCGAGGAGGAAGACGAGCATGGTGAGGAATTTCTGTTTGCGCGGGAGATGGAGGTCGGATATCGAGGGGATGGGGAGCAAGAGGGTGAGAAAGTCGAGGCCGATGTTGACAGCGGCGACCGAGACCCAGTAGGTTTGGGCGTTGCGGCAGTGGCCCCGAATTGCAGGGTCGAAGATTTTGTTTGTTGGTGTGCAGAGGAAGATACCGCCAAAGACGCCCCAGAGTGCAGCGGGAAGAAGGGCGGCCATGAGGAGCCAGCAACAGATGCGGGTCTTTCGGCCGTTGAAGACTCGGAGGTATTGGATCAGGATGGAGGCTTTGGTGATGTTGACTGTGATGGCCCAGACGCTGTTCATGGCTACGATCATCTCGGCGATCATGATCGTGTCGATGGCTGCAGGGCCACTGCCGTAGGAGCCGACGCCTTCGTAGACTGCGGCTCCGATGAGGCCGCATTGTGCCCAGGCAAGAGTCTAGAAGGTCAGGAAGAGTGCGTCGTGAAGATATCGAGGCGACTCACCAAAGACAGCAGAATCACGTAATCGTCCAGTCCGATGATCCTCACCAGTCTGCCTCTCGTATACCATCGCAGCGCCACAACAATCGTAGCAAGGACGGTGAATGCTAGTGCAGGTCCCAGCGCCGTCCAGCCGATATCGCCAGCTCCAAAATGTGCCGACGTGGGAGAGACAGGTTGCGCATCCAGGGGCAGCTTGTCGTCGACATCCTCTCTGAAGGCTCTCACAAATATCATAATTCCCAACCTATCAAACCTCCATCATCATACGAGCTGCAGCAGAGTCTCCATATACCCTCATTCCATCAAAGAAAGACCACCCAGCCCGTCACGAAGCTCAAGCGCGGCACGCATCATTAACCAAACAATCCCTTCATCAAAGCAAAGTCCATTCCCGCGCCGCCAGATCTCTTTATTCGAGGCCGACGAGATCTTATGGTGGGCAGTAGGAGAGACCGTATAGCTCATCATGTGTGTTCTAACAGGTTCAGTCCGGGGTAAGGTTTGTGGCCGAGCCGTGGTAGATGGACAAAGATGAACCGCGGCGATTTGGTCGATTGCTGGCAGATGATATACCTAGCGTCATAGTGTCCAGCAAACAGCAGCAAGCAAAGGCGATGTCCGAATAGAGGTCTTTTGTAAAGCCAGGTCGATGAAGTTGCTCGGTAGAGCTCGGGAGTAGCAGGTCCGATGGAGTCCAGGCTGGCAGCAGCGTTTTCAAGATGCCGACAGTCGTTCTTTCCAGGGTCAGAGTTGCTGTGCAATAGTCCTCGTACAACTTCTCCGCGTGACTGTCGTACAAACCCGTCCCACAACCACGTTCCCTCACTCAGCATAACAACTCAAATTCCCCCGACACCTCGCCCGGTCACCTGCATCGCCCACGTGGTGGTTCCGTCCATTGCCCTCCCGGCCAGTCGAGACACCAGAATCACTCGCACCGACGAGACTTTGGAACAGCGCCATCTTGGTCTGCAAATACGCCTGGACAACAGGATCCTCCTCCGGCAACTTCGTAGGGCAGTTCGCCTTGCCGGGTACAGTCGTCTTCCAGGATTCGATGGCATCGAGTTGGCGATCGCCGAGGTAAGGATGTGAAGCCGTGGCGGAGGCATGGGTGTAGTTTGAAGAAGTGCTTGTTGAGACCGTCATGGTATTGGAGGGAGGATTGCGTCGGATGGCAGGGCGCAGCTTAGACTTGGGATGGGGGTGGGTGGCAGTGTCAGCACGATGATCGGCGGTCGACGACGAGGATGCCATTCTGATATATCGGTAGGTCCGCCACCTCAGACGCAGAAAGGTAGTGATATTTTCTTCTTTTTGGAATCGGAAACCTCAGCGCCCTCGTGATGTTGCAATAGCAATTCCACAACACCGACCAACGTTTGCTGATGAGTAGAGCAGCAAGGAAACGAAAAGGTAATGGATGAGTGTGTCTCACCACAGACAACGCACAAGCAAAAAGTGAGAGGAGAATGAGCGCAACGTGACCCTCATGTAGTCATGTCGAGCATCCACCCACCATATCGAGACACGAGGTGCTTCGGCTAAAAGACAGAACCAAGAAAGGGTAACGACATCACCAACCGCACCGAGACGAGTCAGAGAGATGCAACATCTGCATCCGGTATCAGCGAAAACGCAAATCTGGAATCCCAAAGACGGTAAGATGCCAACTGGTTGGGGCGGCGGGCGCGTTGGTGTTTTGGAAGCATCAAGCCGCACCTCGAAGGATGATGACGAGATCAAGCTGTCACCTCTCCATTGACAAATCTTGCTACCGTGTCATCAGTGGTTCGGAAAATGCAATGATAGATTGCAACAGGATGTGTCGTGTGGGTGTGGAGCTTTTCCTGCAGATAGAGACTGAAATCATTCCAAATCATCCACATTCTCGAAGACGTTGGCTGGAGCTCGCTCGCGTGTTTCACGGGCTTTGTTGGACGTGTGCTATTCCCGCAGTCTGCCTCGAATCCATATCAGATAAAGTCAAAGGGTCCGGACTGGAGGATAAAGTATTTGAATAGGAAGGCCGCCCTGCAGCAAGAACGAAGACCCAGAACTCGAAGACAGAAGGCGTGAAGAAAATCCCCGAGTGAACTCCACGAAAGAGGATTTGAGAAAGAAGCTTTTGGCGGAAGATTTGTATTTCTTCAGGCGGAATTGCGTCCGCTGAGGCGCTTGTGGCGTCGACGGAGGGAAGGATTAGACGACCTCATATATCGCCTGTGTCGACGAGATAGATCGATTGTTCGATCATGCCGACAAGTGTGATTAAGCTACCCACCAGGAAGGGCGGCAAGAGAGGAGGGATCGTGCAAGATGTTCGATGCAAGAGTCATCCAGCACCAACATCATCAAAGACATCCGAACATCGAATGCAAGATTCCAAACCGACCGGAAACCTTATTCTCGGATACCAAACTGCCACATGGCCGCCAAAAACGCCTGCAGGTCGCCGGTGTCAGATTTGTCGAAGTGGCTTTTCTGGGCCTTGGCCTGTACATTGCTTTTCCATTGTACACATCTACCTTTCCAACTACGCAAAAGAAATCTTCCACCCACTCCCAACCAGCACCGCCGGATCCCTAACAACCGCCCAAGCAGCCTTACCATCCTCCTTCTCATGAAAATCAAGCGGCACCTTCCTCGCAGCAGCGCTCTTCCCACTCTGCTCCTCACTAACCTCCACCTCCGTCTTGTCCTTCCAAGCCGCAGGCGCACCCACAACAATAACCTTCTCGACGCGGACTTTCTCCATAGATTTCAAATATTCCTTGGTCTTCTTGCCGGGCGTCGCCAAGTCCTCGCTCATGAGGGTGGAGGTGGAACCGCTGTAGGAGAAGCGCCGGTGGAGGTAGGCGCCTTCTTGGTAGTCGAAGCTCTCGCCGTCGTCGAGGTAGAGGGTGCCTTCTGCGTCGCCGCTGTTGCCGAGGGTGATGATCAGTGTGAGAGGGTCGTATTTCATGAGACCTGAGCTTCGGCGTGGTCGGTCGCGGCGGGGGATGATGTGACCGCCACGCATGAGCAGTGGGATCGTTTCCAGCGGTGATGAGAGTGCTACATCTCCTGGACCCTCATACGTCCAGAAATCGAAGTAGTCATAGTATTTCTCCTTGTCAGCCAGGTAGACGGGTTGACCTTGTTGCTCAGGCTTGGTGACTGGCTTGGCGAGCAGACCGAAGCTTCCGAGATAGAGTTGGTCATCGATTCCAAAGCCCTTCTCATCACCTGGGAAGACGTAGTAGTTAGGGCGAACGATCGGCGCACCGGTCGTGTGGGACTCGTGGAAAGCCGTGTACCACGCCGGCAGCAGACTGTAACGCAAGCGAACCGCCTGCGAGATGATTTCAGTGTACGGCTCGCCTGCCAAGTAAGGCTCGCGGCGACGGGTATCGATGTGCGCGTGGGCACGCATGAACGGATACCAGATTCCAGCTTGGTACCACCGAGTGAGCAGCTCCTTTTCGGGGTTTCCAAAGAAGCCACCAATGTCAGCTCCTGCGAAGGGGAAGCCGCTGATACCCATGCTCAGCACCATTGGGATCGATGCTTCCAAATGCGACCATTCGGCTTGATTGTCACCAGTCCACATGGCGCCCAATCTTTGACTTCCTGACCAGAATGATCGGGTAAGGATGAAGGGTCTGACGTTGTGTTTCTCCTCTTCCTTATCGCGTGCCAGCAGGCCCTCATATGTAGCGTTGATGAAGGTCATGCCGTTGATGTTGTGGACATCTCGATGCTCCCAGCCGCCATGATGGATGTTGTCCTTTGGCATGGTCGTCTCTGGTCCGTTGAAGACCGATGGCTCGTTCATGTCGTTCCATAACCATGTGTTCTTCGCAGTGCCGGTAAACTTGTTGTACTTGAAAAGGCTTGCCCACCATTTGCGAGCAGCTGGGCTGAAACAATCCACCCAGTGACTGCTTCCTGGCCAGCACCAACCTTCGTAGATGTTGTTGTCCTTGTTCTTGACTGCGAGATCCTTTGATTTGAGTTCGTCGACCACACTGTATCCGCCCTCGTTCTTGATGTGCGGATCGATGATGGCGACCAACTTCCGCTCATGCTCGTCGAGCTGCTTCTGCATGCCGATGGGGTCGGGGAATGTCAATGGATCCCAAGTGAAGTACTTCTTGCCGTCAGTGTATTCGATATCAAGCCAGATGACATCGTACGGGATGCGGCTCTTGTCGAACTTCCTGTCAACGTCCTTGACATCCTCATCAGTGACGTAGTTCCATCGACACTGGTGGTAGGCGATGGAAAAGTGTTGGGGGAGTTGCTGAGTGCCGGTGAGTTCGGTATAGGCGCCGATAACGTCCTGTGGAGTTGGTCCCAAGAAGACGAAGATGTCGAGCAATCCAGACTCGCTGATCCAGTGAGCGTTGGTAGTCGTCTTGCCAGTCACTCCCATGCTGAGTGGGTTGACAGAAGTGGAAGACTTGGTGATGTCTACCCAGGTCTCTGCACCGTTCAGCCAGAACACGCCGACACTCGAGTCCTTCTTGTGCGCCTGCATGAATGGGATGTTGCCGTAGAGCGTCATGGGACTGTCCATCTCGTACTCGAACACATCGGAGTTATACATCCGGTATGGATCGTCATACTTGTTTTCGCTGTTCTGGCCTCTGGTTTCTCTCAAAGCAAGAGGACCGGCATGCTCCGAGAGTCCGTAGACATACTCATATCCGGGGAAGGTGATGTCCATGGCCACAGCTTCAGGTCCGCGAGGCTTGCTGTCGGTGTTTCCACCAAACGACTCCTCCCACCAGGTGCTCTCGTCCTCAGCAGCGTCCTTGTCACTCTCGGCAACTACAGCAGCATCTCCAGTGCTGGCGTCCACATCGCCCTCCTTACCTTCTTCACCCTCGGCTGGCTTGTCCTCCTTCTTGCGCCAATGTTCGACATTAAGCAGACCACGCTCGTTGAACTTGACCTGAGTCACGCCATCACGCTTGAACTCAATGCCCAAAGGCGAGTGTCGAATGATGGCCTCGAACTTGCTCTGAGGGCCATACTTGATCTTGGTCGTGCCTTTCTCGCTATCCTTGTCAATAGCAGCACCAGTGCTGACCGTCGTCCCTCCAACAATGGCCCACTGCTCAGCTTCGTTATATCGTTCCTTGCGAATCTTGGCATCATGTCGTAGCTCGATCTGACCCTTCTGACGCTGCTCTTCATCCACCGTCACGCGAGCAACTCCCGATTCGTAGAACGCAACTTTGAGAGGAAGACGGATCTTCTGGTCGGTGTTGGCGATGTGTTTGTTGACATTGGCCGTGAGGATGCCGTCGTTGAACGTGATAGTGGATGCTTCGAGCTGGTAGGGAGACTCCCATTTCGAGGATTTGAGGGCGGTGTCGGCGTATAAACGATTCCGTTTGCAGAAGCCGGACTGATCACAGGTCTTGAAGTTTTCGTGCTTCACCATCACTATCCACATTCATCAATTCGTTGCTTCTATTGCTTGGGAGCACTTCAATGCTTACCGGCCGGCGTGATGAGCGAGCAGAGGGTCATGCACAAGAGCAGGAAGCTCATCCAGCCCCGCGAGGAGCCATTCAAGTCCCTCATCATTGCTGTCCGTCACCTGCAACAACAGTCACAAGTGGTGTCCAGCGAATGTTTGACTGTCAATGTCAACAGCTGTTCCACTCCCTGCTCCCGCATCCGCGTCGGCGCTTCCCGTTCGGGCTTGCCGCCGGGGCCCCGCTTGAAATCACTTGGCATAGGACTTCATGTTTGATTGATTGAACAACAACGGAGAGAACCATGTTCTCCTGTTTGAAGGGTGTCGAACAGGCCCATCGACCATATTGACGAGCTCATCGATTCCATTCCCTTTGAATTGAGTTCAAAGCCATTGAATCAGCGGTCCTGTTGTTCTTGGCGCGGCCAGACGCTTGAGCAATGCAAAGAATCACTCAAGCAATACTACAGCACTACTCTAGTCCATCTCTTAGACCACAAGTACGATCACATCTTACTGGGTAGTGGGAAAGAGTATGAGGTTGTCCGGGAGGTGTTGTCTCTTAGGCGGCTGTTGCCGCGTCTGGCCCAAAGTCGTAGATGGAATTGAGGGGGCAGAGAAACCAGCAGGACTACGATATTTGAATCAAGTCAAGCTGAGGAGAACATTCAATTTGCTTGACTCGGCTCATACAGCTTCCAAGTAGATGACAACTGCTTCTTCAAATCGAACCTTCCTCGAATTGTTCCTGTAGCAGCTTGACAAGCTCCTCCCACTACTTTCCGCATCACCTGCTGGACCCCTGCATCTTCACCCCACCACAGCAACGGCGGGAGACTTTTTGTTCAAATGGCCAGCCAGAGCTCAACTTCACCGCCCATATTCAACAAACTCAACCCCAAAGACCGCTCCCTCCTCACCACCGTTCTCCAACACACCAAAGACGAAGAGCAGGACAAGATGACTTCCGAGCAGACGTGAGTCTTGAGCCATTGGAGTAGGAAACGGCGTGAGAGGATGCTGAGACTGCTGCAGCTTCATCGCTGTCAAGCCAGACGGTGTCCAGGTATGTCGATACTACCATTGTGATATAGAAAGCTCAGCATGCTGATGGATACTGCAGCGCGGACTCGTCGGCGAGATCATCTCCCGCTTCGAGAAGAGAGGGTGAGTCGTCAACACATACCACTTCACACTCCAATAGTTGACCCTCCGCCAGCTTCAAGCTCGTCGCCATCAAGCTCGTCACTGCCTCCAAGGAGCACCTCGAGAAGCACTACTCCGACCTCGCCGAGAAGCCTTTCTTCAAGGGCCTCGTCACCTGTACGTGACAGACGAAAGAGATAGAACAGACCAGAGGCTTGGATACTGATGATGCGTAGACATGGCCAGCGGCCCAATCTGCGCCATGGTCTGGGAGGGTCGTGAGGTCGTCAAGACTGGCCGTCAGCTCCTCGGTGCCACCAACCCACTCGCCTCTTCCCCAGGCACCATCCGTGGCGACTTCGCCATCGTAAGTCCAAACATAATCCACGAAGTCCCGCCCAGAGCTGACAATGGATCTCTAGGATGTCGGCCGCAACGTCTGCCACGGCTCCGACGCCGTCGACTCCGCCCAGAAGGAGATCGCCCTGTGGTTCGACAAGAGCGAGATCAACAGCTGGAAGCAGGCCCAGCACGAGTGGGTCTACGAGAAATAAATACATGACAGGTCCAAGATGTGATACGAAAAAGGCATAACGCGGCGTGGTGTCTGGGATAGATCGGACAGTCTTGCGGGTTATCACATCTTCCACGACAGATGGCTGCGCATGGCGTAGGACATCGAGATAGATGCATTGACGCAATGAAAAGTTTGATGAAGCAATACACATCGATTCAATAGTTCTCCTGCTCTGTGGAGGGAAGTCGCAAGATTAGTGTTCCACAATAATACGAGGGCGTTCTGACCATCTTCCTCGCTCTACGCACGTTGCGATCTCTTCATGTGCGTTCCTTTCCCTACACCTCACGCTTAGCACCCTCCCATACCAACAGCTCTAGACTTTAGTTTTGGCCCCCACTTCGTCTCGGACCCACCTTCCTCTTTCACCCGGACCATTTCGTTCCCGAACTTCACTTTCTCGCTCACAATCCACAACGATCAATACATTCGCCTACAACCCTGAACAAACTTCAGTCACGCTAACAGGTATACCGAAGCGAACCAAAATCGTGATTTGGGCCTTGCCTTGGTCGCCCGCCGGTGATTGTCAGCCGCATTCGCGTCTCATCAGCCCGGCCAACGTTGACGTGACGGAAGAAAGAACATCGCCTTGACGCGATGCTGAA
This sequence comes from Zasmidium citrigriseum, assembly GCA_002786025.1. Taxonomy (NCBI): domain Eukaryota; kingdom Fungi; phylum Ascomycota; class Dothideomycetes; order Mycosphaerellales; family Mycosphaerellaceae; genus Zasmidium; species Zasmidium citrigriseum. Next base: position 44,751 of record NHNW01000055.1, on the reverse strand, counting down.
CACTTCAAGCAAATCTCATAGGAGTCGCCGTCACGAATACCTGCCATGATCCGGTCCTGACCACTCATCTGGGAGAGAAAGCCGGGATCAGACGCCACACCATGTCCGAGGCAATCCTGCTTCAGCCGGTCAACAAGCCGGGAACTTCATGTCTGGGATGTCGGCGGCGAAAGTTGAAGTGCAGTCGCGAGCCAGACGGGTGCAATAATTGCACAAAGTCCGACCTGCCATGTGTCTACCCGACGCCTGAAGTGGGCGTCAAAAAGAAGAGAGGCCCTTACAAAAAGGACAAGCCGGCCCGGCAACGGCATCTTGAAGACCTGGTGAAATATTTGGAGCCGAAGAATTCGAGCCCGAATTCGAGCAGCCACACGGATGCAGGTGGCTCTGCAGCAGCTGTCTCCCCAGGGCAAGCGTTTGGATCCACGAGCACATTCAGCCAGCCTTCGCCTGGTCAAGCACTCACACAAAATGCCAACTCGGAAGATCTGGTCAAAGATGCGTTGATAGCATTGACGAAGTCTTCTGTCTCAGATCAAGACTCCCGGTTGGATAATGGCGCCTTCCTCTCGCAGAATCATACCCAAGGAGCGCAACAATCTGCTGGATCACATCATCCACCTGTGCGGCGGATATTCGAGTACTGGCATATATACGAAACAAGAGTTGACCCTCTGACGAAGGTCTTCCACTGTCCCACGATTAGTAAGGCGCTTTTCCGGATTATTGACGACCTGAGCAACATACCTCCATCGTTTGAGGCATTGCTTTTCAGCATCTACTACGCTGCAGTCAGCTCATGTACCGCCAGAGAAGTACGCCAGCGTTTTGGCGAGCGTCAAGATGTATTGAGGAAACGCTATGGCCGGTGCATCGAGGCGGCGTTGGGAGACAATTACGAGGTGCCGGCACTGGAAATGTTGCAGGCGCTTGTGCTGTACATTGTAAGTCCAAGCGATCTCCACTCTCGTTGACTGGCTAACAGTTCAAAGATATGTATTCGACGTTCAGACGACGGAACGAACTTGCGAGCACTGTTCAGTCTAGCTGTGCGGTCCGCCCAAATCATGGGCATCCACGAAGACGTCGAAGGGCGATATACGCCATTCGAAACGGAATACCGTCGCCGACTGTGGTTCCACATCTGCGGTCTTGAGAATCGCACGGCAGAGGAGGGCGAGTCAAGGACCAGCAGTATCATGCAGAACCAAAGTATCCGACTGCCATCAAACCTGAACGACCGCGATCTGGACCCACGGATGACGGAAGCTCCTCGAGCAAGGTTAGGTATCACGGAGATGACCTTTGTGCGTATGAGGTTTGAGATCCACAGGCTCATGTTCGGCATCTGGTGTATTCGAAAACAGCGTTCGGGAAGTTGGTCGCATGCCTCAGCGTCTGGGTTCGGTGGAGTCAGAGAAGATCAGATGAGCTTCTATGAGCAAGTCACAGAGCGGCTACGACATGACTACCGAGATCATCTGGATCCTTCACGGCCGTTTGACTGGCTGTGCCTGAATCTGATAGACGGCATGCTGGTATGTGAATCGCACAAGACGAGTATATGATTGATAAGCTAATGAACTTGCAGATCAAAGCAAAGCTAGGCATAGACTTTCCCTTCGGCACCATACCGACGAAGACGATGCCTGACGACGAGAGAAGTGCACTCTTGAAAGCCTCCGTCGACATCATTCAATTCACTCATCGGCTTGCCATCGACGACAGAGTGAGTGACTGGCAGTGGTACTTCAGAGGTTATGTGCAGTGGCACTCAATAGCCATCGTGGTTGCCGAGCTGGGATGGAATACCAATACACAATTTGTCGACACGGCGTGGCAAGTCTTGGATCCTGTCCTCGCGGACTGGGATGCAATGTACAAGACAAAGCGAGAAGAGCCTGCTTGGGATCATGTAAACGCCTTGATCGAGCGTGCGCGACTACTCCGGCGGCAGAAGAAGACTCAAAGAGAAAAGGGCAAGCAGACGCAATCTACTGACCCAGCGAAGTATCGCCAGCAGGCATGTGGTGAGCCCATGAATGCGCAGGCCATCATGCCGATGCACCAGGACGCAAGCGAGTACCCGGCATACTACGGCGATTCCTCGCAGTACGCTGCGACACCGCAATCCAACTCGATACCCACACCGGGTAGTAACGGCGGCAACATGACTTGCGCAGGACCTGGCAATATGATGAACTTCGACGCCAACTTCAATCCGAACTTCGACGGATTGGACAACATCGACTTCGGCGCTTTCGATCAGGTGTTCGGCAGTGGGACGGAGTATTTCCTGGACCCTTTCGATGATGTGAACTTGCAGCTGGAGAGTATGGATCGATGTCAACAGGTGATGGGGATGGGGCAGTGAAAGATGCAGTGTGGTAAAACAAGGATGTGAGAGTGAAATAAAGTTCTGGCATGTGAAAGCCAGGTCCAAGCTCAGCCGGCGTACCTTCCGCGTCACCTTCCCCGTTTGCTGCGACTACAAACGACGTCGCCATCCCCGGGCTTCGAAGCTCTTCTCATTCCCACAACCACCTACTTCGCAGCACAGTAGCAGACGCATCAGCGGAGATGGCTTCCGACGAGATACTCGGCCGTCTGGCAAATACACTTGGGCGCAAATACACCGAGATCTATGAGATCCAAGCCAAGCTCTCCTTACTCCCCAAGCGCAGCGAAGCGGCCCTGGCGCTGGTGGAGAGATATCGCACCCTCTGTGTGGAGGTCAACCACATGGGTGATATTGCTGAGCAGGCGGATCCGGAGGCGTGGCCGCGGGTTGCGCTCGAGGCGGTGCTGTGGCATGGGGAGAACTCGCCACCTCAGCAGCAGCAGGAGAAGAAGCAGTCCGAAGAGAAGGAGGCTCACATTTACCCGCCACAGGATCAGACGAATGGAGATGCACTGGCGTTCATTGCGCAGGAGGTGGAGAAGGCTCGCGCCAAGGTGGAGCAGTTGCGCCTCGAGCGAGACTGTAGCAGGGTCAGCCCTGACGGGCTGCTCGAGGAACTCAATCTCCTTCAGAGCAAGGCCGACCAAGTGCAGGAGACGGTCAATCGACTACGAGCGGCACCCACTGGCGCGGGGAATGGGAAGCAGCAGTCGTCCTCGGCCAAACAGCAGCAACCCTCTCCAGCAACAATCCCGTTGCCCCCTTCACCAAAGCTCCCACCGACTAAGCCGCAGTCTTCCTCGCCAGACATCGCAGTCTTGAAACTGCAGGCCGATGAGAACAAGCAAGCCCGCCTCCGCCGCCACAAGAAAGAGAAGAAGCAGCGAGACAAGGAGACTGAGGAGAACGAGAAGTGGATCGCGAAGATGAAGCCGAAGGAGAGAGAAGAGCATCTGGCGAAGCTGGAGCTGTCGAAGAGGGACTTCTTGCGGAGGATGGGTGTCGATCCGGATGCCAATCCGTTTTCCCGCAAGGAGTCGGTCGTTGACTCTGCCGACGGCTGCAAGGGTGGCTTGGAGAAGGACGCTGCAGCGGAGATCGAGGCAATAAAGGCGACATGTGCAGCCCGCATCAACGACATGAAGCTCCGCCTTAACGGCAAAGAGCTCGCCGACAAGCGCAAGGCCATCCAAGCCCGAGCCGATGAATTGCAGCAGGTCATCGACAAGGACAAGAAAGCTACAGACACCAAGAAAGCCGAAGAACACAGGAAGGCTGCCATCGAGGCCAAGCTGAAGGAGGTCAAGAAGGTGATTGATGCCAAGGCCAAGGCGGCGGATGAGGCTGCGAAGCAGGAGCCCGTCGACCCAAATGCCGAGGCTACGACTGCGAATGGTGCGCAGTGGGGAGAGCCGAAGGGATGGAGCGATGACAGTGGAGATGACGAGGACGACTATGAGAGCGACGACTATGACGATGAGGTGCGGTATGGACAGGCTACTGGTTGTGGATGGCTTTGAGTAGCACTCGGGACGAAGGAGGCCGTACGGTTGATTGGTGCTAGGGTCTTGGATTGAGGACTGGCTACAGAGGTAGAGGATGAATCTTTTGTCTACACCGACCTGGGTACGTGAAACAGGCCTGTTGCCAGCAGCACTGTAGCTGATTGAGTTGTCTCTACTCTCCCACAGCCCTATACCGTCTTGCTTCTATCCAAGAGACTGCGATCAAATGGAGCTCTTTTCATTCTTTTGACTTAGTAGCAAGTTTAACATGTAATATGTATGTGAGTCTCCCACCACTCATGTGCATGCTCGTGCGTCCGCTCATTCACTCGCGGAGCCGCCACGCTACGCAAGGTCTTGACGCACTTCCTGACTTCCGACCTCTCGCATCCTCCCCTTCGTCCACCACCTCGACGACCACGACCGCCTCAAATCTCCCGACTCGAGCCAGCGGCACCACCGACATGCTGCTCTCCGCCGTACTCATCGGCTTCTTGGCCGCTTATGTGGCATTCGTACCGGGTTCGTAGCACTTCAAGAAGAACCAAAGGCTCCATTCGGACTGACATTGCAACAGCCGACGGTCTCAAGAAAGACGGCGACACTCTCCGCTCCGACCCTGCCCAACGAGCCGCGCACATGCAACAGCAAATCGACTACCTCAGCAATACCTCTTTCCAAACTACCACCACATCTGCCGACCGAGAGGCCCTGGTTGCCGCCGTCAGTGACATTCGCGAAGCCTACGCCAGATTACAAACCGGCGCCGAGGATTACAACTTCTGCCTTGAGGCTAGTGTCCACGAAGACATTCACTGCGAAGTCCCGCTTGACTACGAAAATGCTGAGTACGTCGCTGAAATCGACCGCTTCACCAACATCTGCCAACTCAAGACACTCGAGCTCATCTCCAAGGACGGTATGACGGGCGAGACTCTGACGACCTACTCAAAGCCTCAGAGTTTAAAGACAGCTGCTTCGCCGAGATCCAGAACGCAAAGGTCCTCAATGTCAGAATCGGCGTTCGTAGCTGTACAGCGCAGTCTACAGGAGTACAACGAGCAGGCAATACGTGATTTGTTTTCATTGGCAACGACGAAAGAGACCCGCCAATGGAGGATGCAGAATCTGGAGAAGTATATGGACGAGGCTTGGGCGGAGTTTGAGCGTGACTTGGAGGACTTCGAGGACATTGCTGCGGAGGCGCTTGATAAGGAGAGAGGAGGTGAGGGACAGTGAAAGGGTGGGTGAAGTCTCTTTTGAAGATACCATCAGACAAGTGGTTTGGGTACAAAGTGCGACTGCAGCCCAAGAGCCCGAAAAGACTCGCTTGCTATAGATTCCAGCAGAATTCCAGAAGTACATGGACTGTAACTATAGGCAGCAGCTATGCCGTAGTTTGTGAATTTACAACTCTCGACATGTGAATGATGAGTTCTACCTTCACATGCTTAGCGCGGGCTTTTGCGCTAGCGGCTTGAAATATTTTTCTCGATTCGTCGACACAGTCCCCGACTTCAATCGTCAGCTTCTATCAAAAACTCCGTCTTCGAAGCCATAGACCACTCTCAAAATACACCTACTCCGACCTACAAGATGCACATACATAAGCTCTTCTTCGCCACCCTTTTCGGCCTTCTCGCCGTCGGGCAGGTAGAGTGCAAGCAGGCACCGCAAGACTCCACGGAGCAGCCTCGACCCGAGTCCAAGCTCGAAACTCCCCCAGTACGTCTAATACAGACTTCACTGCGCGGTGTACATGCTAATGCTTCCTCCTCTTTAGATCGACCAACAAGACCCCTCCCTCCAACTCCTCCACCTCGAGACCTGTCGCAAGCTCCACGCCTACGAAGATCTGCTCCCTCTCTATCCCATCAGCGACTCCCGTCTCACGCTACGACTCCGCGGCGCCATCAACACCCTCTTCCACATCTATCACGAGCAGCTCTCTGAGTGCCACTCAAAGTCCCTTCCAGCTCGGGCATGCGGAACAGAGAAGCTACTGGGCATCATCGAGCGCAAGTTGATCGAGGCCGTCGCCGCAGGACCGTGCAAAGAAAGCACGCGGATCCTCAGCTCGAGATTGCTGGAGATTTTGGAGATGAAGGAGAAGTATGAGAAGGACGAGCATTGTTTCAAGTCGGATGAGGAGGAGGTCGAAGCACGCGTTCAGTCTTACTTGGCGGAGGTCGAGGCTAAGCTTGAGAAGACGTGGGGACGATTGGGGTATGGTGGTCTGCGGTAGCTGGACTTGGATTGAGCATGTGGTGAAACTCTTGCTATGCATTCATTGATGTGCTCCTCGAGCGCTCCAACTTGAGTCAACGGCACCAATCCATTCAACTCCATTGCCAATATCCGATCCCTTCCTATTATTCGAGACTCTTCACGAACTCCATCAACCGCCGAGCCACAACTCCAGGCTGCTCCTCCATAACATAATGTCCACAATCCTCGATCACACCACCTCTCACATTCTTCGCCAGCCTCTCCACACTAGCCTTCAAATTACCTCCAGAAGCACTCTCCCCTCCCAACGCCAGGACCGGCATCCCCAGCAAAGTCTCACTAAAAGCCTTGTTCTGAGCACTACTCGTCGCAACAGCACGATAATACTCAAATCCCTGAGTCATGGCTCCGGGTCTCGAGTAGCACTCGACATATCGATCTCGTCTCTCCTTGGTAATGCGATCCGAATGTGCGGCCTCCTGATTGAACAGATAGCCAAGCAACTCCCTCTCCCGTCCTTTCGTCAGCATCTCCGGGATATCAGGAAGGCTGTTAAAGCCGAACTGCCAAAGCTTCTCGTTGACCTGACCCGGCAAGGGAAAGGGGAGATTTGGGAAGTTCCCCGGGATAGATGAATCCAAAAGCGTCAGGCTACGAAGCGACTCCGGAAACTGAGCCGTCCATGCGTATGCGATCCAGGCCCCTACATCGTGGCCGATGAGGTGATATGGAGCAGGAACAGTTCCTTCAATGGCCTCGGCGAGAATGCGACTGATGGTCTTGGTGTCGTAGCCTTCGGTCGAGCGAGCCGAGTCGCCCACGCCGGGAGGATCGAGGGCCCAGACTTCGAAGTGGGGTGAGAGAAGTGGGATCATGTCGGTGTATGCTTCGACTGTTTCGGGCCAGCCTGGGAGGAGGATGATTGGAGGGCCCTGGCCTTCGATGAGGGCGTGGATTCCGTTCTTCAATGTTTTGGAGTGCATCTTTGGAGTCTCCTTGGTTTCGAGGCGGGTGAACCGAACTCCAGTCTGGAATCATAGAATGCCTTGGCTTCATATTGTTACGATTTTTTGGAGCAGCCTTCAGTTCTGGCTTTCGTTTCCCCGAAAGCCCGTGGGTCGTACGCGGCCTCAGCCTCTCGACACAATGCTAGTGCCCAATGGGTAACGCTTGTGTCCGTGGCTGCAGACATTCCGCAAAGAAATGACGGGCGGTTTGCAGCCACGGACGAGGAACGGATTACCCGACTACCTGAAATGTGAGTTCAACTAAAATCTTGGTAATACACACTGGCGTTTGACAAATGGATTTGTAGTCGTAGGGCAAAGCGAGTGCTCCATGAAGGACATATTCAAGAGCTGGAGTACAGATTCGGTTTCTTCTTCTTTGCGGCATGAGAAAGGTTCATCGTCATGACGAACGAGAGGAGGGCAAGAGCGATCCCGAAGCACGACCAGCCACCTGCATTTCAGCAGTGGCTCGTGCACCCATTTTCATTCACTCACATCTTTCTTAGCCGAGATTTGCCTCTAACACTCGTGTACTGAACTCGAAGCATCTGAATACCAGGCGACATAGCTCGCATGATGCCCCCTCTCTTGGCTGAGGGATGCGGCCAACCTAGGCCAAAGGAAGCGGCGATCACTGCCCAGCGTTGCATCGTCACCCGTCAGAGTTGCATCCTTGGCTCGGGTGCCCACGATAAGGACAGACACTCGAGACTATGCTGCCTCCAACGTTCAGGCGCACCTCCGAAAGCTGACTCGCTTACTAACCTTCGTGCCTTAGGCCAAAAGCGAGCTTTCTGCGGAGCGCCTGAAGAAATTAGGTACGCAACACCCTAATTTGGCACTACCTACTACTACACCACTAAATATCTCTATATAACGAGGCGTCGTATTAAAAATCGGCTTCGGTATAGTTCTAGAGAAAAACCTAGCGATTCCAATAGTACTAAAATCGTATTAGGAAACGAGAATTCTAATAAGTTCTATTCAAAAAACCTCGAACTAGTAGAAATACTATCTATAGGTTTCTATACATAAATAGCGATAGTAAGGTAAACATTTAACCCCTATACCCTAAAATAGAGACTATCTATCTCTTCTATCCGCTCTATATTACTAGAGTATTCGCTTTAATAGGCGACGTACTATTCTTCTTTAACTACTAAGGTTCTATCGCCCCTTTCCTATCCCCTTTTCTATTTCTAAGACTATTACTAAGACTATCTATTACTTATAGACTATTATAGGACGCTATAGAATACTCGAGGCTATACTACTAAAGAGGGATCGTTCTAGATAGTTCGTAAAGGCTAGCGGCGGCCCTAGTAGGCGTCGCTATAGCAGCGGCGGAAATACTAGTAGCAATACTAGTAGTAATACTACTAGCGATATAGGCGGTAATACTAGCGGCGACTAGTAAGACTAGGATATAAGTATAAGGTAGCGTAAGAGTACGAAGAAGAAGAGGGCCTAAGAGAATAAGAAGAAGCGGCTATAGGAGTAAAAGAAGGCCTAGGCTAAAGATCTATCTTAGCTACCTTAAGGCGCTATTAATCGCGAGGAACTAGAGTAGATAGTCGACGTAATTACCGAGATACTAGAAGATCTAGATTAGTACGAGGAGTACTTTAAGGGCCTCCTCGAGATTATCTAAGACTTCTAGTTTCGTAATCTAGACTAGCTATAATAGTTCTAGCGACTAGTAACCGATATTAGTCGGTCCTTTATAGGTAATAATCTTTAGCGCTAGGTTATCGAGGTCGGCTTAAAGAAGATCCTCGAGATAAGATACCTAGGTAAGGGTTTTACTCTATTAGAGTACTAGATCGATACTATTAATACCCTTATCTTTAGGTAGTCTAATATTCTAATAATCGCGAAGACTAGAGCTAGTAAGAGCTTAGTATTTATAGGCTTAGTCTATCTTATAGGTATATACCCAAGTCTAGGTAGTAATAGGTTACTAATCGAATTTAGGTATAATAGTATTCCTAATACCGCTACTAAACCGACTCGGTAACTAGTAGATAAGTAATATACGAAGGGACGAGTTATCCTCGATTCTAAAGACCTACTATATTATAGCCGAGACGAAGAGTAAGAAGCTCTTATCTAATATCGAGGCTAGCTAGTACAATCTTATCGTACTTAGTCTAGAATAAGTAGTAAGTAAGGATATCCGTTAGATTCTTTAGAATCCGTCCCTATATAATAAGGTTATAGCTTTCGTAATTAATAAGATCTACTATATTAATAAATAGAAGAACTTCCGAGAGGAGTACACGTAGGTACGAATAGTAAAGCTATTATCTATCTCGTAGACCTTTACTAACTATCCGGATATAGGTTAAGTAGTTCCGTAATCTATTACGCTAAGACACCGTTATACTTAGAGCTACTATAACGCTCTCTACGGATACTAAAGACTATATACTTAAGTATACTAGATTCTGGAAGGTCGGCCTTAATACGTATAAGACGAAGGTCTTACGTAGTAGTATTAATCGTCTAGAGATAAAGCTTATCTATAAGGAGATCCCGAAGGAGTATATCGCCCTTAAGGACTATAATATACTATACTAGATATTTAAGGACGCCGCTATACTAGTCGAAGCTAGCGAGGGTGTTATAGAAGGCGAGTATAATATCGTAATACTAGAGAAGATTAAGAAGGTATTAGGTTTTATCGATAGTATATAGTAGATCTAGGACTACTTAGCTATCGTCCGTAGCTAGCTCCTTTAATTAACTAGAGACTATCTAGATATAGCGAAGAAGTACGTCGATAGTAGAGGCGGTAAGTTCGACGTTAACGTCGTTATATCGTTCTATATAGCCTAGGTTACGAAGGTTAATTAAGACCGTATCTTCGACGAGTACTAGAAGGAGACTTCTAAGATACGGTTCCTTATCGCTACGACTACCTTTAGTACTAGCCTATATATTAGTAATATCGCGATCGTCTTCTAATACTACGCTCCTATTACTAAGAGCTTAGAGGATCTTATCTAGAGACTAGGCCGTAGGGGTCGTACTATCGACTTCTTCGTTACGATATAGTATATACTATATCTAGTATCTAATAAAGAGAAGACTACTCGGCCTAACGAGGTATCTATCGTAACTCGTTCGTAGACGTAGTTACTACTATAAGCCCGCGTCCTCCCTAGCGAAGAGGAGACCGTCGATCTAGACGGAATCCTAGATAAACTCGCTAACGATAACCCTAGCGAAGAAGAGCCTATTAATATAGGCGTACTTAGTATATAGTCTAGCGATACTACGTATAGTCGTACTATACTTCTCGGTAAGCTAGGATACTAGAGTAAGAAGGAGCTTAAGTACTATATAGACCTACTATAGGAAATCTATAATATATAGAATAGTTATATTAGGGATAGTCTAGAGAAGTCGTACCCGCGGACTAATATAAATAAGTATCTTAGTAAGGCTCGTAATATATATCTACTAGACTAGAAAGCTACGCGCGAGACTTACTATAACTATTATAATCTAGTACTCGAGGATAAACTTAAGCTAGACCTAGAGGTACTATTCGAGAAGATAGTATTACTAAAGAAGCCTAGAGCTAGTACTAGATAGGTATTCGCCTTATAGATTATCTAAGACTATCTATCGAGTATCCTTAATTTCTAATTCGATAGTTAGGCCCCTTTTAGTATTCTAGTAGAGGGACTTATAGTAAAGGAGGTCTAATAGTAGCTCTACGATCTTTTTAAGGCCGATCCGTTAAAGAAGTAGTAGGACGTAGATAAGGAGACGCTTATTAAGAAGGTACTAGCGATTACTAGCTAGCTATAGGCTTAAGAAGAGGAGGTTAGTCTACTTAACGATAGCCTTATCGCCCTCCTTAACGGTATACCTACTCGAGTTAAGGTAGTATTCGTAGTATATAAGAAGGCTAAAGACAATACTAATAAAGCTACTACCGCTACCGCCGAAGCTATAAAGATATCCGAGAAGGCTAGAGGTAAGTAACTAGCTTATAGTTAGGGCTAGGTTTCGTCTTCTTCGTCTACGGCTCTAACCCTCTCTTAGGTTAAGGAGGGTATCGCTTACTCTATAGAGATCGACTCTACTCGTAAGTAGAAGGGTAAGGGTAAGGGTAAGTTTAAGAAGGCCGATAGTAGGGGTATACTTAGATAGGCTACCGTAGGAGTAGCTACTATCGCTAGTAGCTAGGCTAGTAGCTAGGCTAGAGATAATAATATCGAGATAGGTAGTACTAGTCTAGTTCGGCTACGAACTCTACGATATAGAGGCCGTTAGATAACTACTACCTAGGCCGACTAGCTACTTATAAACGCTATATCCCTATTAACTCTAATTAGTAGCTCTAATCTCGACGCTAGTAATATTATATCTAGTCCTCGTAACCGCCGAATATTCTAGCGGTAGTAGGAGTCTTAGGCTAGCTATTATTAAGGGTAGATTAAGAAGGGCTAGGAGGACGGTTTAGTATTTAGCTAGTCTAAGGAGGTTTTTATACGCGATAAGGGTTTTTATACGTAATAAGATAGATCGCGTATAAAAACTTCAATAGCTTAGTAGGCTTAGTAGGCTTAGTAGGCTTAGTAAGCTCGCTCGCTAAATCGTTTCGTAGACGAATACAATATATTCTATAGATCGTTCTCTCTATCGTAAGATCTATTATTAATAAATTCGATAGCGTTAGTAATAGATTCGATATTAATATTAATATAAAGCTAGGAAGCTATAGGATAGTAAGTAAAGTCGCCCGTAAATTTTATAGGTAGTCTAACCTCGGCTCCTATTACTTCCTAACTTTATTAACTTCGTTCTATTAATATAATACTAAGTCTATCGCTAACGCGCTTAAATTATCGCTATCGCGTTATCTAGTACCGCCGAATCCTCTACTACCTATCTATATAAAGCCGCCGAATCTACCGTCGACTATACGAAGCCGCCGAATCTACCGCCGACTATACGAAGCCGCCGAATCTATACTACCTACCGACTTTACTATACTTATCGCCCTAGGCTAGCCTAGAGAAATATATATAGTACTACTACCTATTATTACCGAAGTAAGTAGGTAGGCGGAACGGAGGCCTTATATATAGACGAGGGATATAGGGATCTAAAGTTTAGTATAAGACCCTCTTCTCTACTAGGTAGGTCGTTAAAACTAGCCGAAGCTAGTCGAAACCGCCCTTCGCTACGAACGGTAGTATAGATTATTAGTATAACGTAAACGACGATATTAATAATATTCTTATACGAAATAAGTAAAGTACTAGCCGCCGCCGCCTAGGAAGTATTAATTCCGTAAGTAAACCGATACCTAATAGGAGGACCTTCGAGCTATAGTATAAAAGGGCTAATAGAGTATATAGCGCCGATCGTCGTTAAGCGTAAACGTCTTTAGACTTTAACTAGAGTCGAAGTCTTAGGACCTAAGTATACTCTTATAACCGATAGTACTAGATAACGTATAGTATCTAGGCGCCTCTTTTATAGCCGAGGAGACCGTTTAGTTTAGTTTAATAAAAAGTCTAAGAGCCTACCGAAGTACGCTAAAGGACGTAAGACTAGATACTATACCCTTAATAGCTAAGGGCCGTCGAAGTAGGGTAGCTAGCCGCTAGTTTAGTATCGTAGCTCGATAGTGTCTAATTTTATATCGCGGCTCGATAGTTAGTAGATATATTATATACCTTACGCTATTAAGAGCCTCCCTTAAGGACGCTTTAAGATAAACCCCTAAACCCTACGCCCCTTAGAGACCGCCTAAGCGAGTAAACGCTAGACGATCTTATACTAGGCCTACTTAGAGCGACTACGTAGGTAAGAGAGGTGCCTCGCTAAGTACCCTAATAGTAGCTATAAAACTAAAGAGGTAGACTTAGATAGGCGAAGAACTAAATAATAAGAAGGATAAAGTACGCTACCGACTAAGTAGAATCTTATCGATTCCGGATAGATAGTAGGCTTACTAAGGCTTAGATAACGCCCTAGTAGGCGACTAAGTTTAATAGTACTTAGTTAGACGGCTTAGTTTACCGTTATAAAGCTAGACGGCTAAGATTAACGGCACTTAGTTAAGACGGCGTAGTTTACCGTTATAGCGGACGAGATAGGCCTAAGTATTAGTTTAACGTCGTAACTAGATAGCTAGGCGCCCTAAGTACTTAGTTATTTAGTATAGTAGATAGTAGCTAGCCTACTACTTAGTTTTATCGTAAGCTTAACCGCTTGGTTTAACGTCGTTAAGTAGGACGGATCTTTTCGTAACCTAGTAGTTACTACTACTATACCCGACTTCTATACGATACGCTATTATAGGCTTATAGTAGTAGATCGTAGAGGTATAGAAGTAGATAAAAGGAAGAAGAAGGAAGAGCGTAAGCGATAAAGTTTTAACCTCGCGTAGGTAGTAGCGTAATATAACGTTAGCGCTAGCGAGGTAAGGTATTTAATAGATAATACTAGAGTAAATAGCGATAATAGCCGGAGTTTACGGAGTTTAGACTTAGGCGTTTAAGGCTAGTAGGTAAGAGAAGGTACTAGAAGGGGTACTAGAGGAAGAAGTACTAGAAGAGGATACTAGGAAAGGTGCTAGAATAGGTAGCGTTAACGATAAAGACTAGACTAGACGAATCTACCTACTCTCGTATTCCTTACAAGCCTACTAGTAACGAGTATACTTACCTAAACCTCTCTTACCCTTAAACTATAGCGTAGTAGCTATAGTATAGTCCTTATACTAGCTAGGCCGGCTATAATAACGACAATAGGCTCTCGCGCGTATAATAGACACCCCTAGTATCTCCTCGATCCTACTAATATACGAGTAATAATATTTCTTAGCGTCGTTAAGGGTATCGAACTCGGCTTAAGAAGAGGCCTTATAATACTAGCCTTAAGTTATCGGCTAGTAATACTAGGTACGAGTACTACGCGGCTAGCTACTACGACTCGCTACTAGTACTAGTACTAGTACTAGTACTAGAGCTAGAGCTAGAGGCGGTAGTAGAGGCGGAGGCGGAGGTACTACTTACTAAGGTATAGATACCTCGTCTTCTTCTTCTTCCTCGCTACTTTCTAGTATATTATAGATATTAGTAGTAGACGCCGAAGTAGAGATAGAGGTAGTAGTAGCTTACTAGCGGCTAGCGATACGGGCGCGTAGCTAAGTAAGGGTACTAGGTCGATATATTAGTACTAAGGCGGCGGCGGGGGTAGCGGGTTCTAGCGACGGCTCTCTATTTAAAACGTTAGTAATAGACTCGAGACGATACCTAAAGGCTATACCTAGATAGATATCTAGTACTTAAGCTAGTACGAACTCGAGTAAAGGGCCTATCTAGCTACTACTACTACTACTACTCTTCTTACGGCGATAGTCTATACGATAATTAGCGACTAGAGTTTATCTATAACTTACGGACTTACTAGTTAATAGTATCCTCGGTAATAGTAAGTATATCGTTAGCCTAAGTATCTACTTCTTTAATAGTAGATATAATAGTAATATTAGTACTACGACTAGCGCGAGTAAGCGATTTAATAACGGCGGCGACGATAACGACTACGACGATAGTAATAAGGAGGAGGGCGATAGTTATATCGTTACTAAAGAGGGAAAGAGGAGAGATAGAATATAAAATCGAAGCTTATTTAAATACTAGCCTACTATTATCGACGCTCCTATTATCGAACCTTCGCCTTACTTTACTTATCGGTTTTTGTACGCGATTAAACTTGTTACGTATAATAACCTTATAGATTAGCTTATCGCGTATAAAAACTTAATCGGCTAGCTTATTATATATAAAACCCCTACCTCGCTCTACCGCTCTATCCTTATTAATTAATCCTTATCGTCTAAGCCGAGATTATCTTAAATAGTAGCTATATATATCTAATTCTCGTCTACGTTAATAAGAGTAACGTCTCTAAGATTACCGCCGTTACGACGTAGTTCCTCGTCTACGTTATTAATAAGGTCGTCGTCTACGTCTCGAACTACCGAAGCTATACTAATCTAGCCCTTCGCTAGCTTACGGTTAGAGGTATTAAAGTTACGGACCTTATCGAAGAGTATCTAGACGCCCTCTTAGATAATATCCTTAGATAACGTACCCTTATCTTCGCCCTCGCCCTTTAGCCGCTACCTAGCTAGTCCCTTACTACGAATCTAGTCTATACGGCTATATATATCCTAAGTAGCCTTCTTATAGGAGTAGTAGTTAGTACGCTTCGTACTAATATTACTTTCGAATATAGTATAGTACTAGCGGTTAGACTCGCGGTTTAGAGCCTTACGAGAAAACGTCTTATCTAGGTTATACGTCGAGTTCTTATTATTCTTAATATCGGTAGTATAATCTAAGTTAAATAACTTAATCTACTTATTAGAAGCGATACCCTTTCTACGCTAGCTAGATATATTTAATATAGAGGTACCGAGGATTATAGTCTAGACTTCCTTATTAGTAATCTTATCCGTTAGAAGGTAGTATAGCTAGAGTATATTATAGCTATAGTTATACTAGCTAGTACCGAAGAAAGTAAGGATAAGATAGTCGACTATACGACGGAGATAGCTAATATCTTATATACGAATAGCCCGGGCGACTATTATTACTTACTTAATCTTATAGAGTATACGAGCTATTATAGTATACGCCTTATCTAGGCCCTTAGTAGTACCCTTACTAATAGTATCCTCGCGATCGCCGCGCTACGCCTTATCCGATAGGCCCTTCTCGTATACTATATTAATTAAGTCTAGGTACTCCTCTAGCTATAGTATAGTAAGGGCTCTTAGCTCGGTATCTATACGAGTCTCGTCGCTAGCTACTTCGTCGTAATCGAGGAATCTACGATCGATTATCTCTTAAAGAAGGATTATAACGATTCGAGAGCGAAAGCTCTAGTATATAATCTACTAGAATAGCTAGAACTTAGGCTTCTAGTTACTCGTACTACGAATAGTCTAGAATCGGATATCCTCGTAGAGCGAATATTTAAGGCGTTACTAGCTATCCTTATTATCGTAGTACTAGTAGGTACGTATAATAGTAAAGAGGGTATTTATTAAAATATAGAACTAAGTAGGGGATAGTAGTATCTAGGTACGCTTCTTATACGGATCGCCGCTCTTACTACGAAGACCCTTAATAGTTCGTATACGCTAGACGATTAACTAGTCGCCGATATTAATTCGAAGGTCGTCCTTAAAGAAGTCGGGGTCGGCTTCTAGTACTACGTCTAGAATTTCTTTATCGTTAGCGAGCGGATCGATATCTTAGCTAGTAGCGGCTACGGTAGCTTACTTCTTCTTATATAGGCTAAGGAACTTCTTATAGATATCGTCGTAGACTTGAAATATACTATTAATAGTAGCTTTATCGCCCTTAGATATATTAAGCGAGAAGATCTTAGGTAGTTCCGTCGATAGCTCCTCGATCTTTAGCTACTATAGACGCTAGTATAAAGACGACTTCTTAAAGATACCGTCGATAACTTTACTACTATAGATCTTCTTAATAGCCTCGTAGATATAGAACTTAGAAGTCTTCTTTACTATATCCTTATCGTTACGAACGGATTTAACGATAACTATAGGATCTAGTTCCTTATCGAGATAGAGTATACTCTACTTTAGACCGCCTTTAGGGATAGAGTCGCTAGACGCGATATACGACGTTATTATATTAACCTACTTATTAGTATCTCTAACGACCTAATTATACTTATTAGCCTAGCGATAGAAATTATCGTATATAACGAACTACTAGTTACCCTCTTTAGCTATCTTACTAGCGGTAGCTTTCTATACCTTTATATTCTTATCTATTATATACTAGCCCGTTCGGTATAAGCTAGTAACGCCGAAACCGCTAAGAACTCCGATATCCCTACTCTTAATACTAGTACCTATAAGGTATATAGTTATAGCCTTCGAGAACTATAAGTACTTAACGGTAGCGATCGAGCGTATAATAATACTAGTAATAAGTATAGTATACTTCTAGTACGAGTTCCTCTTATCCTTAAAGATACCCTACCGCTACTCCTATTTAGCTCGACGATTTAGTAATAGTTCTTAAAGGAGCTTATACTAAGTCGGGGTATTCTACTAGATAACGATATCTATCTTCTAGATCTTACGAGATCTAATACTATTCTCGGCTTTATACTTATTAAAGAACGGTCTACTAGCTAGGTTCTTTAATTCGCTATATAGCGCCTTTAGGCTTATACGATCGTCTTTAATAGCCTTACGAATACCTAGCGTATAGGTATAATAGATATCTAAACCTAGCTCGCTAACGTATATCTAGATAAACTTCTTTAGACTAATACGTAGACTCTATATATACTTAATAATAGACTAGAGCTTCTCCTCCTTAGATATCTACTTACGACGCTTTCGATAGTAGTAGTATTTATAGCTATCGACTTTATATTCCTAATAGTATATATAATTATAATCCTTATACTAGTAGAGCTTATCTCTACGAGTATAAGCCGACTATAGTATCTTAGCCGCTTTACCTTTACCCTTAGTCCGAGAGGTCTTCTAAGTCGATACTATAGTACTCGCCTAACGGCCTAATAGACGAGTAGTAGTAATAGTAGCTAGAGTAGTTAGCGCTATAGTAGTACTCGCCTAGCGGGCTAATATACGAATCGGCGCCGTAGAAGGGGTTAGCGCTATAGAAGGAGTTAGCGCTATAGTAGTACTTACTCGGCGACCTAATATATAAGCAGCTTAAGTACTAGCGGCCGCCTAGCTAGCGTAGGTAGTAGAGCTAGTTAGACGGAAGGTATCTTCGTCGTCCTCGTCCTTATCCTCGTCCTCGTCCTCGTCGTCCGACTTAAACTCCTACTTCTAAGTACGCTAAGAGCGAAGCTTCTTTACCTCTTCGCGGCTCGATAGTAGTAGAGGTATAAACTCCTCGTCGTTACTAAGCTCCTTATCGTTAGCCTCGACCTCGTTATCGTTAATATTAGAGGCGAAGTCCTACTCCGCGTCGTCTATATCGTTACTATCCTTATATATTTAAGGATACTTAGGGAGCTCGAGTTTACTAATAAATAGCTCTTATAGTATTAGGATCCCTACTACGAGGACGGCCTCGAGGCTATACTTAGAAAGCTCTTAACTACGGACATCTTATAGATCTTATACTAACGGCTAGCGGTAGTACTAGACCGTTAGTAGGCCTATATCTAAGCCTTATAGTCCGTTTAACTAGATAGGTAGATTAGAGCTTAGATACGCTATTTTAATATAACGTAGAGGGCTACTAGGTTTTTCTTTAGATATTCTAAATCGCTAATCTTCGCGCTACACGATACACTTACTAGAATGTCTGATTTCGGGGTTTAATTTTTGAGGTGTTGGTGGTAGTGCGAATTTAGAGGATACGCTCGCTTTCTCCTCAGGCCCGCTGGCGCGGAAGCTTTACGCGCCTGAGGCACGAAGGTTAGTAAGCAAGCTTTCGGAAGCCAGCACGGGCCTGATTGGAGGTAGAGACTATGGATATTCGAGACGTGCGACTTCATCTCACTAACATCAATGTCGATGTCCTGATCTCTCGACTATCGAAATGGAAACCAAAGACCTCGAAGCCAGCAAAGCCGACATCATAGCTTCCGAGGCACCACCAGACGACGATATTGGCAAGATCAAAGATGTCGAAGAGAACAAGAACATCGGCACCCTCGAGCGTAAGCTCAAGTCTCGACATATCCAATTCTTAGCCCTTTCGGGGGCGATTGGGACCGGCCTCTTCGTGGGCAGCGGACAAATTCTCTCGCTCGCCGGTCCTCTTTCCACGTTTCTGGCATACCTCTTCACAGGATTCAACCTGTTCTGTGTGATCAACTCACTCGGCGAGATGGCGACATACCTGCCCATCCCGGGAGCCGTGCCAGTCTACGCAGCGAGATTTGTTGATCCCGCTTTGGGATTTGTGCTGGGTTACAATTATTGGTATCAGCTGGCCATTGGAGTACCCATCGAAACGACTGCGTCAGCGATCATCATTGAATTCTGGCCGAATGGAGTTTCGAATGCGGTCTGGATCACCATTCTCACGATTCCGATGATCTTGGTGAATCTGCTGCCAGTCAACTTCTATGGAGAGGCTGAGTTCGTCTTTGGGGCCATCAAGTTGACGACAATTATTGGCTTGATCTTACTCATGCTCATTATCGACCTCGGTGGTGCTCCAAGTAATGATCGGATTGGCTTCAGATATTGGGTCCACCCAGGTCCCATGAACGAATACCTGGAAACGGGTGCACTTGGAAGATTTTTGGCTTTCTGGAAAGTCTTTATCCAGGCGACGTTCGCATATGGTGGGAGTGAGATGTGTGTAATAGCGGCTGGTGAGACTGAGAATCCGCGGATGAATATTCCCAAGGCTGTGAGGAGAGTGTTCTGGCGGATATTGATCGTGAGTTGACAAACTTGCTCAATGAGCACCTCTGACTGACATTTGCGTCCAGTTCTACGTCCTCGCCATCTTTCTCGTCGGCATGTGCGTCTCCTCCAAAGACCCACGTCTCCTCAACGCTATTGAAGAGGGAGCCCCTGGAGCGGCCGCTAGTCCCTTTGTCATAGCAATCGTCAACGGCGGGATACCCGTGCTGCCTCACATCATCAATGCAGTCATCCTATCATCTGCATGGAGCGCCGGTAACGCATTCTTCTACTCATCGACCAGAATCCTTTACGCCACAGCTCTCGACGGCAAAGCCCCAAAGTTCCTCACCTTCGAACGCTTCGGAGTCCCTTACGCCTGTGTCGCCGCCACCGCACTCATCAGCTTACTCGCTTACCTTAACGTCTCGAGTAGCTCCGCAGACGTCTTCTTCTGGTTCAGCAACATCAGCGCAGTCTCCACGCTCATGGTGTGGGGAAGCATCTGCATCACATACCTTCGCTTCTTCTACGGGCTTCGACATAACAACATAGCCAGAACATCACTACCATGGAAGTCTCCATTCCAGCCCTTCTTGGCGTGGTTTGGTCTTTGCTTCTGTGCGATCGTGGCACTTTTCAATGGCTACGATGCCTTCTTTCCCGGAAAGTTCAGCGCGAAGACGTTTGTTCCTCCGTATATCGATATCCCGATCTTTCTGGCCCTGTACCTGGGGTATAAGCTCGTGAAGAGAACTGAGATAGTCAAGCTGAAAGACATGGACTTGTGGAGTGGGAAAGCAGAAATCGACAGGCAGGACGCTCTATGGCCTGTGAGGCAACCCAGGAACTGGCTTGAGAGAATTTGGTTCTGGATTGCTTGATACAAGACAAAATCAACCTCGTTCAGAATGCCAAATCGTCAGCCGTGACTTTCGTATGCCTCGACTTCCCCTGACACATAAAACACCTCCACTTCTGACAAATCCCGCGTGTGTGCAGAACAACCTGCACAATCCACCGATCATCATCGTCCATTTCCTGTACCATTGTCAACAACATCCGCCGCAAAGTCCTCGCCTTATCTCTGTGGTAATCAGGTTCAATCTGCACAGACGCCTGTCCGACGACGATATCAGGATTCTGGTTGTTCTTCTGTGCGGAACAGACAAGGTGCCGTGTGTAGTCTTTGAGGATCTTGCCTGTGTGGTTGAGGATATCGCTGTCGCTGCCTTTGAGGAGATCGATGCGGTCCATGGGGTGGATTTTGTTGCTGAAGCATGCCGCTTTGCTGTGGTCGGCTCCGGGTTCGAGGCGCAGAAGCTCAGGCCATTGGGACGGGGATCGGGTGATGGGTGGTGAGGACTGTCCACCGCGACCTAGGGATCTTGAAGATGCTGGGTAGATGGTGTCGGTGGTCTTGTCGGTTGATCCGCTTTCTCGTTGCTTAGTTGGTCGCTGGTCGTCAGTGGTGCTCTCGTCCTCGGAATAAGCCTCGCCAGGAATGCTGTCGAGCCAGCGGTGGATGGCTTTGCGCCGGGTAGGACTTAGCTCAGGGGCTTGAACGACCGGCTCTTGTAAATCCTCCTCAATGGGTTGAGGCCTCTGGTTGAGAAAAGCAGAAAGCATGATGACAACGAGGACGATGTTCTGAGGGAAGATCAAGCTTAGTCTTGTAAGCTTGCAGCAACACTGTTCACGGCTTCATTCGCCCGTCCATGACGTTGGAGATATTGTATGTTGCAAGAACGCCGCCATTCTAACGACATGCCATGCAGAGTCTAGTTCAAAGTCAGCCTTCACGGATACAAGCTGGATGCAGGATCTGCTGCTGTCTTCAACACTGCATCAAGCAAAGACATTGCAGAGACAGCAAGAAGGTGGATGGGATAGTATGGAATCTCCGCGAGGTTGCAGTATTGTCTGACCCCGTGGAAAAGCGTTGCATCGACTCGCCCCATATAGGTCGGCAGACCCCAGGATGCCATCGTATATTATGTGATAGTCTGCCCTCAACTGTTACCACGGATCCAAAAGCCATGAGGGGGCAACCAGTGTGGCATGAAGGGCCATTAGGAGCGCGGCGTGGTTACACAAGGCTACTGCACCTCGCCCCGCTCCTGCAGTCGACTGGCAAAGAGGCCGCCAATAAGGGTTGTCGGTCAGGAGCTGACGGGTGCGAACTTTGATCCCAGCCTTTGGCATTTCGCACGTCGTCGTTCTCCTCCGTTTCGAATACGATGCGCCTTTAGGTGCTTGAGCCAACGTGCAGGCTGCGGAATATGTCACAACCTCAAGGAACGGCAACGTCCGGACGAGCGTTGATGAGGGATATCGACGCCTCCCGATCGCATTACACGTCCGATCACGTGCATGTGTCAGGCAGTGCAAGAGTGCAATTGGGGAATCATTATGGTGAGGCCCTTGATGCTGGACAACATTGAATTCAGTCAGGTTGACTCGTCAGGCCACACGATCAATGTCTACGCAAACGAGTCCCTCCACGAGGAATTTCAGTGTGTCGAGGAGGTCAGGCGCTGTGGTGTCGAGGGCCAGGTCCCAGATATTGATTGTGCGGGAACCATGCAAAGATATCCTTCGAGTGGGCGGGACCTTTCGAAGAGCTCGAATATAGACAAGGCCCTGGAAGCTCTCAAAGCGATGGTGCAAGACCAGACTGATTTCAAGGATATAGTCGAGCTCGTCGAGGGAGAACTCGCTTCTTCAGCCCTGGACAAGGCTATGCAACCAACCTCTCGCAACCGGAACCTTAGAATGGTCGGGTCATCTTCGACGGCATCCCAAGGCGTATCTACGCATAGGCGTTGCCGTAAAGAAAGGATGAAGACACTTGGATTCGCAACGAGATCTCTGTTCCTCTGGGCAAGCCGCATGATATTTCATGGAGGATGGAGAGATAGTTTCTGGCAGCGTAACTTGCAATGCAACTGGACCGTGAGGAGGACCTCTCCTGGATTCAGGCTACTCGTGCAGTGTGAGCAGGGAGGGCTGCCTGCACAGGACACCGTGGACAGAATGAAGCAGCTTGCTGCGCGAGGCGAGCTCTCGTTCGGGGATATCAATCCGGATGGTCAGGGCTATCTTGAAGTACGTTCGTTTGGGTCCAACGGTGATTGTGACAATGCTGACGATTGCACAGTTTGCCATCAGCCACAACTGGGCTGTTCCCTCCCGGGCACGACAATTTGCTCTGGTCAAGTTGTTAATGGAGCAAGTGCCATTGATCGAGAGTGATAGGTAGGAGGTAACCAAAGGGTCTCTTGCCCTATGCAAGGCTGATTGTTTCAGAATACTGCGACGCTGCATGAGGTGGATCGGTGAAGCCCCTCATTTCGAGCTCTTGACGACTCTTGCAAGTGGTTCGTTGGATCCATTCGAGATCGATGAACGATCTCTAGACTCGTGGCCAAGAGCATGCGATCCAAGTTGGCTCATCCCATGGCGCGCTCGCGATCCATTTTTCGTCGAAGCCATCTCGCTCATGGCCAAAGACTGCCCTGGTTTTGGTGGCTCGACAAGTCTTCACTCAGCCGTAATGAGGGGAGACAACGCATCTCTAACAAGGATCGTGACAGAGAATCCACGAACTAGCGACCTTCAACAGAACCGCCTGGGTCAGTCACCCCTCCATTTCGCGGTGCTTATACCCGGAATTCTCGCACAGCTGATCGAACTGATTCAAGATGAGATGCTCGACTTTCGAGATTCTCAAGGGACAACTCCGCTCATGTACGCCGCGGCATATGGGCAGATCAATTCAATGGAGATTCTTTTACGGAATGGAGCAGATCCTTGGATGACTGACGAACTCAATGGGTTCTGCACCTGGGACTATGCGCTCTTTTGTCATGACGAAGTTGACTTTTTCCTCGGGGCTTTGGCGGCCTTCAAGAATATCAACCCTAGCGAGCACCAGAAGGTCGCAGCGTGGGCCTTGGTCCGCACAAGCGTACTCAGATCCGGAAGGCAGTACGGGCCAGACAACGGGGAGTTTTTCGAGAAGCTATGCAGCTTGGTCCCGAAAGATTTTGTGAGTGAGTACTCGCTGCAAGGAAATACGCTGCTCCATCTCAATTTTGGGAAGAGGAGCGAGACTCAAGTCCTCCTCAACCAAGAGGGTGCTCCGGTGAATGCTCGTAATTCCAACGGATACAACCTCCTCATGCTGCTGGCGCAGAGTTGTGACGCAGAGAATATCGCAGAGGCTATACAGAAGGGCGCCTATGTCGATTCTATGGACCAGTGGCAAATGACTGCTTTGCATCATGTCATGCATGCTCAGATGTCTCGTTGGCTTCCAACGTTCCGGTGGCAGGTACACTGGATGACGGCGTTCTCCACACTGCTAAAAGCTGGTGCTGATCCGGGACAAGGAGATCTCTGCCGGTGTCCCTGTTCTCTTGGTGGATGTTGTCCAATCCGAGCACTCTTCTGGGTTGAAAATGGGACATGTACCGACGCCCTTGGCTTCAACCTCGGGATGATACCATGGCTCATTGAACTAGAGCTTGTCTTGCGGTCTGTAGCCACTGAGAAAGCATACGAGGACGCAGTACATGCATTCCATCGCTTTCAGCGTTTCAGCGAGTTCGGAATGGCCCATACTTGCTGCAAGCACGCAGTCTCACGGCTGCTCCCTCACAAGACAGGGACAAGAGGAGCAATTCATTTCATGGACCCCCATGATCAAATTAGATCATCAGCATGTCGCGGCGTATTCTTTGCTGGGAAAGATATGGATCGCTCTGCGTGTGAGCAGGACAAGAATCGAATTCGAGAGGAGCAGTCCGATACGGCAGAGCGTTTGGACGAGGAATGTTGGCGCTTTTCCGCCAGTCCAAAGAGGATGGACGGATCTGCTTGGATCGATCTACTGGCTCGACGCTGCGACTTCCTCGAATATCAGTTGCGTCGACAGCTGGAGAGAGATAAGAAGGACAAGGCGAGACGTTCAGTCTCTCCAAAGCCGCGAGAGTATGGACCCGACCGATTCGAAATTGTTCATGTAAGTATCAACACAGTCCGAACCGTTCTCTTGGATCCAGACTGACTTCCTGGAAAGAAGAGCTCCGCTTCTCACCGGAGCATCTGGGCTGATAAAGTCAAGGACAAATTCACAGAGGCCCCAGTGACTTTCTCATCATCGTCGCAATGGACTTCGGTGGAAGACGTTCTCCAAGAGTATAAGGCTACACTTAGTGCAGAGGATGTTCGACGAATTCATGGCGGCATAATGCCAGAGTATGACCTGGATAGAGCGAGAGATGAGTCAATGGCCAGCTTTACGGCTACTGTGGCTCGTCTCCGCGCTCGCACACCAGAGGAAAAGGGTTGGGATTTATAGTTATCGCCGATGAGATGGAAATGATGTCGAAATCTCCAACAACCGCTCATCTTCGGGGTGCGCTGCTCCTCGTTCTTTCTCCGCCTGGAAGTCCGGTCTTGCCTGACAGCTGAGGAAGGTGGTGACTCAGCTGCACGGCTTCTGGCCATTTTGGAGTGGCATTGCCTGGTCGAGCATTGGACAGATGTGCACGACACTGCTTTTGATCGCCGATGATGAGGCAGAGTGAGAAAGAAGCAAACAGGCGATGGATCGTGTTCGCCGAGTCATGCGGTTGCAGTCCAGATCGCTGGATATCCTGCGCTTCCCGCTGCTCCGGCTGGACAGTATGCATTGGAAGGGGTTTGCGGCCTGAGTACGTGAGGTATTGCAGCGTCCGGAGATGTAGACAATAGCGATGAGTATTCTCCGGCGCTGATCAAGCAGTTATTTCCATCGTCTCCTAATGGTCTTCGGCCTGAAAGAGCCGAGATTGGGCTTTGATGGGTCATTGTTGCGGGGATGCGAAAATGAAGGAGGAGTGGCAAAGGACGGCCTGCGTGTGGGAAAGGAGATGTCGTTGATGAGTACGGAAGACCGCACCGTTTACCGCACAGGATACTGTATTAACAGATACTGTATTAACAGGCCTCCGTAATCTGCTACCCCGCTGAGTCATTGTCGATTCAAGAAAACATTGAAGTCCCGCCTCCTTCGATCCACTGCATACCCTTCACAAGCGACACAAAATGGACCGCGACGCACAAATCAAAGAGTGGCAGGGCCGTACCGAGGCTCTCAAGCCACTGAATCTCAAGCAAATCGAAGGCTCACTGGGCGAACTGGACGCCCACCTCACGCTCCGCAGCTACATCGTGGGCTACTCCCTCACCGACGCCGACCTGACCGTATGGAAGACGCTGCGAGCCAACCGAGTGGCACATGCCTACATCAAGCAGAAGCTCATGGTCAACTTGTCGCGGTGGTTCGAGTTCATCGAGCAGACGGCCAATCCCTCGATCGACCTGCCCACGCGACCAGCCAAAGAGACCGCAGATGAGGGCGGCAACTACGACATTGGCCTGCCCGACACTGAGAAGGGCGTCGTCACTCGTTTTCCGCCTGAGCCTTCAGGATACCTCCATATCGGCCATGCCAAGGCAGCTCTGCTCAACGACTACTTCGCTCACAAGAAGTACAACGGCAAGATGATTGTCCGCTTCGACGACACCAACCCGTCGAAAGAGAAGCAGGAGTTCCAGGACTCAATTCTTAAGGACTGCGAGCTGCTTGGCGTCAAGCCAGACCAAGTCACCTACACCAGCGACTACTTCCAGGATCTGTACGATCGCGCAGTGCAGATGATCAAGGATGGCAATGCGTATGCAGACGATACCCCACAAGAGCAGTTGCAGGAGGAGCGAAAGAACAGGATCGAGAGTCAGCATCGCAATGACTCGGTTGAGGACAACTTGAAGCACTTCGAGGAGATGAAGACGGGCAGTGACGAGGGTAAGAGGTGGTTCATCCGTGCCAAGATGGACATGACCAGCAACAACGGTGCCATGAGAGATCCCGTCATCTACCGCTGCAACCCCGAGCCTCACCACCGGACGGGCAGCACGTGGAAGATCTACCCCACCTACGACTTCGCCTGCCCAGTAGTAGACTCCGTCGAAGGCATCACCCACGCGCTAAGAACGACTGAGTACAACGACCGTGATCCTCAATACCAGTGGTTCATCAAGACCCTCGGCCTCAGACATGTCCACAACTGGAACTTCTCGCGCATGAACTTCATCCGCACTTTCCTCTCGAAGCGCAAGCTCACCAAGGTTGTTGCTGAAGGCAAGGTCTGGGGATGGGACGACCCTCGTATGCCTACTGTGCGCGGTATCCGACGCCGTGGTATGACCATCCCCGCCCTGCAGGAGTTCATCGTCAAGCAGGGTCCCAGCAAGAACATCAACATGATGGACTGGACCAGCTTCTGGGCCACCAACAAGAAGTTCATCGATCCAGTGGCCAAGCGCTACACTGCTGTCGAGGCCAAGGACAAGGTGACCTGTACCGTCGCTGGCGCACCGGAGGCGCCTCGCACCGAGGAGAAGGATGTCCATGCAAAGAACACCGAGCTTGGAAAGAAGAAGGTCGTCTTCAGCAAGACTATCATCCTTGACCAGGCAGACGCGCGCTCCTTTGCTGAGGACGAGGAGATCACGCTTATGAACTGGGGCAACGCCATCGTCCGCAAGAAGAAGTACTCACTCAACCCGCTCAACATCGTGAAGAATGAGGAGGACAAGACCGTTACCGAGCTCGAGCTTGAGCTGCACTTGCAGGGTGATGTCAAGAAGACCTCGAAGAAGGTTACTTGGCTTTCGACCGAGCAGGAGCTCGTGCCACTGACCATGTACGACTTCGACTACCTCATCACCAAGGACAAGCTGGAGGACGATGATGTACTGGAGAAGGTGCTCAACGAGAAGACCGAGTTCAAGACCGAGGCACTGGCAGATTGCAACGTGGCTGAGCTGAAGGAGGACGACATCGTGCAGTTCGACCGCAAAGGTTTCTTCAGGATCGATCGGGCTTTCAAGCATGGCGAGAGCGTCGTCGCGTTCCAGATCCCGACGGGCAAGAAGATGTAAAGACGTGACGAAAGAGATGCTAGATGATAGAAAAGCGACCACGAGGAATGGAAAAGTACTCTTTGAGGGGCCTGTCGGCTCCTGTCACATGGCTCTTACCGCAATTTACTTACCACTCGCCCCTGCCGGCATTATCCGAAGAGCTCGGACCAGTCACTGTTCCCATTCTTATACCTCAGAAACACAGTCCTGCTCGTCCAACCTCGACAACGCGACACACTCCATCCACAGTTCCCACATCTCAACAACAAGATCACCCTCGACATCGTCGGCCTCACAACAACTTCGACATCTGTCCCGCTCGACCACAACATCGACGATGTCCAGCCTCACATACCTCGCCGAATGGGCTCTTCTCATCTTCTACTTCATCTTGATCGCCCTTCTCGTTTATGGCTTCGATAGGATCCAAGACCGACGGGTCGCACTCCTCGTGGCAGTGTGCCTCGTCGTTTACGTGACCCTGATCAATGTCGTCGGCGGGCAGGGTGTCGCGGTGTCGAAGGTGCTTTGTGGGAGTGCGCTGGTGCTTGGGGCGGTTGTGGGGGTCTTGGCTGGGTTGATTTTGAGGTTGGGGTGAAGGTGGGTCTGGGTTTGGGTGAGAGGGGCAGGGACAGGGGTTTGATTGAGGTGGGGAGTGAAGGGCTTCGGGTCTCCGACGACGAACATGTCCGCATCCACAAGTGAAACCGAGGGGAAACCGACAGTGAGATCATTTGCGACACGTCGCTTATTTCAACGCCGAAAACACCTGGGTCTTGGTCCACAGCAGCGAGTTGTCTCGGCCAGCGAAGCTTCGACAAAGAACGAAGAGACCAACTACGCTCTCTGGACTCCTCAGGTCCCACACGAAAGGCTAGTCTTGCAGCATCAAGTGCTTCCTCTTTGCTGTGGGAGTCTATAAAAGCTTCACCCGGAAGACTAGTGGATCGCACAACACCACAAGACTTGCACCACAACAAGACTTACAAGCATGCACATCAAAATTACCATATCTGAGCTCTTCGCCCTCTTCGCCAACATCGGCTTCTTCCTGCTCGTCTTTGGAGCCTGTCGATCCTATGCCAAAGCCCAAGTCCTCCTCAATCGATACCAGCAGTACACAGATCCCCGTGCAGTACGCTACATCCAACAGTTTGGACCCCTCAAAGGGACAATTTCGATGCTCTATTTCCTCGTCTGGTCTTTCTGCGCGCTTTTGTACTTCCAGTCCGTGCGGCCGCCCTTGATTACCGGTCTTTGGGCTGCGTGGGCGAGCGTGTTATGGGAACATCGGCGGCAGATCTTTGGGGGAGCTTGAGATCGATTTGAACGATCGTACAGCATCTAAGGCGAGGACATGTTGATTGCTGGGAAGAACACAAAGAGTGATCAGCTCTAGAAGACACTGGATTGATTCGGTCTTACACCTCCCTTTGATTCTTGCCGGTCCTACGACCTTCCAGCGTGCGCTCAAAGTAGGCCCATATATCGGCCCCCTACGCCAACATCCACCCATTCAACTTCGCACCGCACCAGGCACACCATGAACGCCCTCCTCAAAACCCTCTCCACCTCCCGCACCTCCCTCTACACCGCCCTCCCCCTCCTCAAACTCCCCGTCAACATCTTCTACTCCCTCATCTCCTTCCTCACAGCCGACACAACCATGGGCACAGCCCTGAACGTCTACGACCAGCGTCGCCGCCCCGACGACCTCTCCCTACGACAGGGAACCATGAAGTCGGCTAGAGAAGCTCTCTGGTGGTCTTCGACTATGCTTCTGGCTGCGTTTGCGCTCGAGCCGGATTGGAACTGGGGTGTTGGGGGATTGGTTGGGGGTGTTGTTGTGGGGGTTTTGTGTGATGAGGATTTGCAGAGGGGGATTTTTGGGTTCTTTGGATAGGAGGTTTTGGGGGTGCGATGAATCATGGGGGTCTTAGGCATTTGATGTCGACGAGGCTGATGATCAGGCTGAGACGTCAGTCTCGTTTGGTATTACCTCCCGTCTGTACCTACGCCCGAATGTCAGCCTCACGAATGAAACTTGTCATTGAAAACTTGCAGAACTGTGTTTCGATTACAGTGAAGGACATAGTTTCATATGTCGATGGAACCTTCAGGGCGAGAAACGAGTACTTTGTGCAGATTTCCTAGCTATCCAGCCCCTTTCGCCTTGCGTATGAGTTTCCGTTTGCTAACAGCCTCAACTTGGTTTCCACAACCTTCTAGATGCCTCGTGACCTTTGTATGAGTTGTGCTCGAGTTTGCTACAATCTACTCTCAATGGCTTCCCAAATGCTACAAATACCAGCCCCTACATCGGCCACCTTCCTCTTCTAACCACCATTGAAATTCCGACAATATTGGGATTCCAACACCCATCACGACCCTCATGAACACCATCAACCCCTTCACAATCTTCATCAACATCATCTTCCTCCTCCTCACCTTCACGACCTGCCGCAAATACTCCACAGCCCGCGTGCTGCTCTCCTATCAGCGCCTGGGAAACGAAGACAGGGGCCTTGTCATGCAGCATCTAATGCTACGCGAGACGGTGCGATACGTTCTTGACGCATATTGGTGGAGTCTTGTCACGGTTTTCTGGTGCCTGGCGACGGGAGCGGAATGGAAGGCGGGTTTGGTTGGTGTGGTGGTGAGTTTTGGCTGGAGTTTTGCGCAGGGTGGTGTGTTGGCTTTGTAGAGGGTCGTGGAGGTTGGGAAGTGGCCTAGGAGATATAGAGGTGGACCTGATCATCACTGTGATCGCAAGCGACTCTTGGGAGGGAGCGTATGGTTTGTTCCTGCCTCGCGGTCTGCAAGCGGTGGGCGGCAGCTGCAGCTTCACGCACTTGCCCCTGAGCATGAGGCTCAGGGAACAAGACATGAACAATGACAGGTCGATCACAGAATACCATCGACAGTTGGAAATCAGTTTCCATGCGACCCATTCTCAGAGCGCCATTTGAATGGCAAAATGGGTCTAGACTTCAGCTTCAGCTGAGACTCTACTTGAGCTGAAGTTGGGCGTTCGTTGGTGTTGCACAAGGCTTCGTATCACTCCATCATTTGGACGCCACACTACGGGAATTGGAAGTTACTCAAAGATTATGGGCTGGTAAGTTTCGGTCAAAGATCTAGTATTTCCGGTCCTTCGATGTTCTCGACCAAAGCAGGCGTGCATATAAGATACCGTCGGCCGACGTCTTTTAAGCAGGAAAATCAAGAACACACTCGGTTTGACGAGCAGCGCCAATATCCAGCCGACCCATACTCTCAACATCGCATCGACATTTGCACCATGTATCTCAAGTCTCTTCTCCTGCCCTTACTTCTAGAGGCCGTGGGAGCAAGCCCACTTGACATCCGCACCGTATCCATCGATACGAAGGGTGAAGATAGCATCAACTCGACTGGTACGACACTCCTAAGCCAATCCATCTTTCCGTCTCTACCTCTAGAGGAAAGACGCTAATCTCGACCAAGACCTCGTCTCAAGAGCCACCTGCACGCGCGGGGAGCGTCTCGTCTACTACGAAGGCCACCGCAGCACCAGCCGCTCCTGCAGCCAGTGGGCATGGGTTGTCTCCAGCGACAGTCTCTATCCAGGAACATGCAAAGCTATCACTTCTTCTCAGACAGGCTTTTATTGGGATTACTGCTCGCCTTGCACAGGGGCCATGCCGAAGTTGCGGTGTAAGTCTGCTCGAAGATATGGATCGTACTCAGGTACTGATGGTCAGGACTCTACAGTTGCGTTCTACAAGGATAGCAAGTGCCAGAACACGGCGGATGTCAAGATTGTCGATTTGGCTCAGGATCAGTGTTACGATCTGGCGGGGATCTACGGGTACATTCCGATGTGTCCGGATTGGACCACGCCGTAAAGCAGAAAAAGCACCAAAGCCGATCACATTCAGACACTAAGGAAGCAGAATGACTGGGCGGAACAAGGTCTTCGTACATTCAGGAGAAACGCGGGTGAGGAGTTTTATGGATGTCTTGCTTTTACCATAACGATCATGCAGCCTGATTGGATTAGACCGGGTCCTCTCTGAGCTATGTCGGCTCCGTCATATGCGAGATCCTCTTACTAATGCAGCGCTTGTCTTGGACAGAACATGTTGACACAGTCTTGGGATAGTAGGATTCGTCCAAGACCGTCTCACCAAGCCGACGCAAACAGAGGAGCCGTCGAAAGCCACATTCTAGAGATGACTCTTGCACTTCATATTATTCCTTCTGGTGTTCAAACTTCCCAAATTACGGTCTCGTCGTTACTTGATTTCCTTTCCTTTGTTCCAGCGCCAAGACAAAGGCCTCGCAGCCTTGGCCTGTTCGATCAGCCTGCTCTTTGTTCGAAAAAAGACGATTCGCTAAACAATAGCATTCTTTCGGCTTGTAAGATGGACAGCATGAGCGACTGACTCGACAACACATTATACTCAGCAACAACGCATTATACGACACTCGACGCCTGATCATGATTCTCTATATATCAACATTATCTGGACATCCTCACTTTCAAGACCAGATCCCTCTTCTCCAGTTCGCAAGCAAACAAGAGAAGATCGCCCAGCTCCGAGCCAGGTTTCAGATACAGAGTTTCCGACCGCAACACCAAGGACACCACCAACATGCCCGCCGCCATGGTCATGGCCAAGCGCGACCGCCAGGTCGCACAAGCGATCCTGGTCGTCGTCGCTTTCTTCGCTATCTTCTCTGTCTGGGGAGTCTGCTTCTGGTTCTTTACTATCAGTCCCTTCATCCGCTATCCAGCGAAGCTGCTGTATGTGCTTCTCAAGGTCGTTACCTTCTTCGTGAGGATGCTTTGCAAGATGCTGTAGATAAGGAAGTTGGGATGGTGAAGGTGATGGATGGATGAGAACTAAATTGTGATTTGAATTGCATTTCGAGAGGATCTTTGATTATGTGAGAGAGAAGAGGCATGCAGCCGATCTAGTTTTTGAGAAAAAATTGGCAAAAAGCCTTGCGTTGCTTACTTACGAAATATCAATTTGCGTTCTCAAAACCACACAGCCTGATTCAAAGACAGTCACCCATTTCCAGACCACTTTCCCATCATTTGGTAGTTCTTTTTGTGTAGCTTTCGTTTTGTGTAGGTTTTCGAGACTTTGCAAGGTCTGTCACTAGTAGCAAAGACCTTCGTGAGACATCCAAGACATCAGGGTCAAGAATAACAGAGGGTCTTACATTGTCTGAGATGGAACACCCCCGGCAGCGGGAAGAGCAACATTCAAAATCACTCCCGTCGCCTTTCTCGTCGATAGGGCCCTTGGCATTTGCCGATCTCTTCTGTTATGGTTCTCGATCTGCACTGTCATCGCATGTCAGCTCCTGCATCGACCGCTTCCAAGGCCACAGGTAATCAGCCTGGTCACAATGGCTTGTGCAAAGCCGATTTGCCGAACAATGGCATTTGAGCGAGTGACTGAGGGATGCGAGTGACCACTTCGACAACACACTATACGACACAGAACACACACTCCGAATTTCTATGTAAGACGAGCTGACGACTTCTCAATTTCGAGGCCAGACTCCCGCTTCTCAAGTTCCCAGACGACCAAGAGAAGACCAATCCAAACAAAAATCCTCAACTGGACCCAACATCAACCCCAACAACAACCCGTTCTCTCGGCCACATGACATCCATCGCCGACATCCCGATGGCCAAGCTCCAGCGCAAGGCGAACATGTCGCCTCGTGATCACAAGATCGCCATTGCCATCCTCATCATCATTGCTATCACCGCATTCCTCGCGTTCTGCAGCATCATCGCCTGGTTCATCACCGTGCTGCCCGGCCTGCGTCTGGCAGTCAAGCTGCTATCGTGGCTCATCAAGCTCGTCGACTTCTTCGTCTGGCTCGACCGTGTGCTTCCCGGCAGATAAGAAAACGAGAATCGTGGATCAAGAGGTTGAGTGACGGCCGTCCCGCTTGGAGAAGAGATGTCTGTCGTGAATGATGGAGGAAATTGTAATTACAGCATAAACATCAAACTAGCATCTTCAAAGTACCTCAGCCTGATTCAAAAAGTTCCACATTAAAGTTTCAGGTCAACATGTACTTCTCGTGTTCATCTTAGTCAGGTCTCTTCACTCGCGGAATGAATTATCTATGGCATTCACATTGACAGTGAATGGTCCCGACACTCGACACTTGACACTCGACGTCAAACATTCACCCTACAGCATTTATACTCAGGATCCACCCTTCAAACTCCCCAATCCTCTCCAATCCTCTTCCCATCAACCACCACCATGACGAAGAGCTACAAACCCACGCCCATGCCCACGCCCACGGCATCGACTATCCGCACCTACATCCACCCCGAGCCCACCATAACGTTTTTCTCCATCCTCCACACAACCTGGACAGTCTACTACGGCCTCGTTGTTTTCGTTTTCTCGGTCGTCCTCCTCATCGAAGGCATCAAAGGCTTCGTTCGTGAAACCTGCGCCTTCGTTCAGGAAGTCCACTATGTCATCACATTCCTCGTCTGGATGTCCAACCTGCCAGGCATCTCCTTCGTCCTCGACGTCTTCTGCACCATCACGACTCTTCTGCTCATGATCGAGACGCTGTATTATGCGACGAACCTGCTCCAATACGTCTGTCTCAGAGAGGATTCGAATCCGGAGAAGATGCCGCTGTCTGACTCGAAGAGGACACTCGTGCTCGCTGTGTATGCGGTATTTTCGTGGGCATTGCTGACCGCTTGGTGTGCTCGATTCGGTCGGCTCGGATTGGACAGCTGGCTGTTCAACTTCTTCAATCTGCTACTTTTCAGCGAGGCTGTACTATCAGCCATGTGTTGGTTGCCGGGACGGCGTCCTGCTGAGCGTAGACGGTGGTGAAGAGAAGATGTAGAGTTGGATAGCGAACACAATGCAAGCATAGAGTACATACAGGGCCTGAGTAAGGTGGTATAAATTGTTGTAATTGGTACTAGACTCAATAGTGGAAGTATCCAAGAATAAGACAACCGCCTTCTCAGATCAGCGTTTTTGATGTGACACAGCCTGATCCCAAATCTCGACTTGCCTATTCTCTCTTTGCTGTTCCATTTACTTGCAAGACACAGTTTGACGACATCTTCGCCAATAGCGGACAAAGTCATCGCTTTGCTAGGGAGGTCGACGCCACAACCATGTTGATTATGCTCAAGCAAGCTTACAAAGACGTTCAAACGAGCGTGAGCGTTGTCCACGGAGCCTTTGAAGCTTCGTCCTCCTGTATGCCCACCCTACCCTTGGGCATGCTGCCGATCACTGTGTGAGTACCTAATTCAGTCAAACGGAGAATGGCGTAAGCATGTTCGCAATTCTCAAGTTCCACCACGAGATCTCCAGTCTGAGCTCCGTGGCTAGCAAGTCGAATTTGGTAGACCGTGTTGGAGCTTGTGCGGACTGTGACGAATTTCAGATCATGCTCTTCAATGTCTCCAAGCCTCTTGTTGATGTGCTCGAGTGCGTGAACGGGGAATTCGCTACAAGAAAACGTGCGCCTTTGAACGTGATCTGCACGTGCTCTCACGAGGTCCTCTAGAGGCACATCTAGGACCTTGTGATGGTGGTACATCTTATACCAGTTTTGAAGGTCCGCGTACGGTTTGTCGTAAGAAGCCAGAAATGCTACGGCAAGAGCATCTGCCATTACAGAAAGTTCAGATCGAGGAGGGTATGCTTCTTCGAAGCCCACGGAGCAGATTGCAGTTGCAAACGCTGTCCATACAGTGTTCCAATGGCCTTCACTGTCGTCTTCACTGTCTCCTCCCTTGACGTCGTCCTCTGTGGAGCGTGATGGCTCTTGGAGCACCTTGTCACTAACGAGGGAGCTGACGCAACGACCCCGAACCTTGATTGTATTCTTGTCGTCCATAGGGCCCCCATTCAATGATTTCTGTCCAAGGCAGCAGGAAGCTTCGATCCACCTAGGCGCTCGATGGCCCGGGGCTGCCCAAGTCGAGACCCACGATGGTTTCTCAGCTTCTTCGTTCTTCCTCTCTCCCAGAAGGATCAGTGCTGTCTGACCTTGCTCGACTATCAAATACCTGAAGACATCTCTAAGCACATCAACAACCGGTCTTGAGTAATTCGGAAAGGGCACAATAGTTTCGCCGTCCCGAGCAAGCGGGAGTAGTGCATAGACTTTGTCTCGTGGGTCGGTCGCGAGTGTGTCGTATGTCCATAACATCAACTGCCACAGCATTGGCCTCTTGGTGCGATGTTTGACTGTATGGCGTTTCATCTGCTCAACTCGATCAACTTTTGGAGCTATGTCTCTACTCCACTTAGTCCCCTCGGAGGGCCACTTAAGGACATGGCTGAAGTCATGCCACAATAGTCTCTCATGGCCCCACCAGATCTCACTGTCGGCATTCGCATTCGCAATCTCCTGCACAATCCAAACTCGCGTCCAATATGAAAAGCTCAAAATCACTTGCACGGCTTCAATCTCCTTGCACTTGCAATAGATTCCCAACCCAAATTGGTCAAGACCTCCGAGGCGATTCATGGCCATTGCGGATATTCCATTGCCGGATCCGAGCCAGGAGATTACTTTCGATGCTCGCGAGAAGATGTCGCCCATCTGAGATACCTGTTCGCTTTTCTCCCGATCGTTGCTCTGGTCGATGCACAGAGCGTCTGCCCAGAGTAGCCCCGGGTGACTTGCCCGGAACTGTCTGAGAGCAGCCTCAAGATTTCTGGTCACCTGATGAGGATTTCCGTTGACCAGAATTGGCACCGTGTCTGATGGGTCGCCCCAGCAGTAGGAGAGAGCTGCGTATCCTGTCTGCCGGCTTATCTCGGTCTTCACAAGGCTGCACGAGACAATGTCGGAGCAGCCGTCGTCGCGGAAAGGATGGACCGTGACGAATCGTATCTCAAATGTAGAGAAATTGAGCGGTTCGTAAAGGCTGTGGCAGCCTTCTTCGGGGTCTTTGCTCATGACGTTCTGCTCGATGTTCGCAGTCGGTTCGTGTGTCGTAGTTTCTTTCATCGTCTTCGTAGTGATGAAGTAGCTTTCGCAAAATCTCGACGGACTTTGAAAGGGTTGCAGCTGAAATGAGATGAGGCCGGTTACACAAGGCAGCTGCGCCTCAGACAGCTCTCGTAGGGGCGGCAAAAGAGGTTTCCCATGTACCACAGACGGCTAAAATATCGTAGCCTTGTTGTACCACTCATGTCCTGGTGCGCCGGACGTCAAGATCTCATCACGGTCAGCTAGCTCATAGCGCCTCAACCGGGCCGACGACGCCTAGCCTGCTCCGAACAACCACGAGGGATCATAGCCTCGAGCCCACCCTGCCTCTGTCCACCCATAGACCTGGGAACTCCTTGAGCGCCAGAATCCCACCGATAGGTGTAATGGTCTGCCCCTGGCGGAGGCGCAGAAGTCGTATAACCCGAGGAGAACTCGTCCTCTTCCTCCCCTTCTTCTCGCCTTGTGCCGAGAGATCTAGGAGTCGACTTGACCGCAGAGACACCATTGAATCCTTGGGGATCGATTCCTTCTGCCCCTTGGGGTGGCGCAGACGTCGTATAACTCGAGGAATCTTCCTCGTCCTCCATCTCCGTCTCTCTCATGGTGCCAAAAGATCTAGGAGTCGATTCGATGGCAGAAATATCGTTGCTCCCACGGAGATGGACAGGGTCTTGCACATCTGCCCCTGGGAGAGGCGCAGACGTCGTATAACCCAAGAAGAATTCCTCTTCCTCTACTTCCGTCACTTGATTCGTACCAAAAGATCTAGGCGCCGACTCGACGGCAGAGACACCATCGATTTCCTGGGGATCGCCATCTTCACCTTCACGAACAGGAGTCGGTGGAGGTGCCGGCGGCTCTTCTACGACTAAGGCCACCCTCGTGAGGAGAGGGTTAGCATGCACCTCGCCGTTTGGGGCGGGGAGGCTAGGCATTGATACAATAGCAGAGTCACCAGCGTTTCCCTGGAGATCGCTCGTTTGTGCCTCCCCTTCACCTGCAGATGGAGGCGTTGATGCAGGCTCCTCCGGCTCCGGTGAGGGCAGTCTCATTGAAGGACTACCCTCATGATGAGAGCCTCTCTCGTCCGGAGTAGGCAAGACCATGGATCCGGAAGCAATGGCAGTAGGACGGAGATCCAGACCCATACTGCGGGGATCGCTCCTCGAAGGTAACAAAACTCCCGGCCTCAGCGCCTCAAACCGCCTCATCAAAACCTGCACGCCCGATGTAGTCGATGCTCCCTCCCTCTCCCGCCTCTTAACAACTGCCTCCCGATTCCTCTCCACCCGTTCAGCACTCGGGTAAGCAGGTCTCGCCTCAGGCGTATCCTCCATCACCCTCGCCTCACTCCCAATAACAACACACTTCACCCCAACTACCCGCTGCACCGCCATCTCCGTAGCCTGGCAAAGCTCCGGGGTACTCGATCGGCTCTGGAGACTAGATCTCAAGCTCGAAGATCTGGGGATTGTGGCGTGTGAAGGTGGAAGTTGAAGTGGCACGCCCTGAAAAATCGTGGCGAGGGTAGGGTCTCTCCTCTCCATACCATCCGTATACCGGCGGTGCGCTTCGACTAAGGTGGTCGAGCGTTTTAGCCGACGGGGTTGGCGATAATAGACGCGCGGAGGGGGCTCGCGAGGGCCCTGCTGGGTGACATCTCCCCCAACGTCCTCATCGCCCTTCCGCGCAACAACCTCACTAACCCTCCCATCCCGCTCCCAAATTCCCTCTCCGACATCAACACCATCCCCGGCAACGCTTTCAAGCTCGTAGTCCGCAGAATCCTCTCCATCATCTGGGGATCCAAACCAACAATACCCGAAATACTCCGCCGACACGCTCTTCCAAGCAGTGGCCGCATCACTTTCAAAGCTCTTCACCCTGGTCTTCACAATCCCCTTCCCAGCCTCCCAAAACGCCTTCACCTGATCCCTCGTCCGTGGAGGCGCTTCCCCCTGCCTCTCTGCGCGCTCGCCAGTGTCAATAGGCCAAAGATGTCCATCGCACATAAGAGCATACTGATGACTCTGTCGCGAGAGATCCACATCTGCGGGTGTAGGCCGTCTCCCCATCATCCTATGCTCCGAAGTAGAAGGCGGCCACGTCGCCGCCCTCCTCTCCGGCATATTAGGATAGCGAGAGTGATCCTGCCAACGCGCATGAGCACGACGTGAAGCGCGCTCGTCGATGGTGTTGATATCCGCAAAGACCGAGCGATCGTACCCGCGCCTGGGAGAGCGCTCGCTGTGGCCGGGACGGATGCTGGGCCTCGCCTGGGTGGACATCTTCACCTGGGAGGAAGTTGCTGTTGGCTGCGACATGATCTCCGTGGCGACGTCTCTGTCCGTGCTGTCGAGAGATCGTGAGCTGGGGATAGCGATGGAGCGAAAAGTGAACTTCTCCTATCTTGTTCGCTGGGTCGAGGGCGCTGTATTGCAGGTGAGATCTGTGAGTATGGACAGGGGGAAGGGCGCAAGTCAGTAGATACAAGATCTGTAATTTTTAAACTGGTAAGACATAGAAAAATGTTCAGGAGCTTCATGATTTTTTTGCTGTTGTTGCTGACCAGCTACAGGTCAGCGTAGTTAGTACGCTCACGACTGGTACGAAATCCTCGAAAATCTGAATTATAGCATGACAAGCACCTCTCAGATCTGGCATGTACGTGGGACTGTGGACTCGTAACTTTAGGCAAGCCTTGGAAAAGGTCGGGTTCTCATAAGTTGATGGTCATCTACGCAGTGGGCAAGCCGCCGCACGGAGTCGGGTGTGCAAATGCTCGTAAAAAAAGGTCAAAGAAAGGTTCCCGGGGAATCCAAAGCATCCATCCAGACGCTTTTACTTCATCCACGCGCTGTCCTCGAACTCATTTTGCTGCATCATCTGTTCTTTGTATGTTGGTGGTTGCCGACTTCTGCTGGGTGCATCACGTGCTTCGCGGGCGTGTGGGTGGGAGGTGGGGTGTCGTGCTCCTAGCGGCCCTTGGAGACCTTCTGGATGATGCTGGCGTGCTCGATGTCGTCGGCGTCGTTGGCCTGGACGTCGGCTGCGAGGCCGTTGAGGGATCGCTTGAGGGCTTCCTTGGAGGAAGAGTACATCATGCGGGGCTGTCAAAAACCAGTCAGCTACCACCCACAAAATGCTTATACTGGTATGAACCCACGTATTGCGGCGCATCATCTGGCACCCAGGAGATAAAGGTGATCTTGCTGCGCTTGCCCTCGCCGCCCTCGGCGTCATACTCGACATCAAAGACAGCGTATCGGCCACCCATGACCTCCTGGCCCTGCTTGTTCTTGCTCTTGGAGCTGATGAGCTTCTCGCGGAACTTGGAGTAGTCCGGGTCGGAGGAGGTCTCCTCAACGACAATCTCCTTCCAGTCGTCGGAGATCTTGTAGATGATCCACTTGGTCGACTTGCCCAGCTTCAGGTCGTTGAAGGCCTGGATGCACTCGGGTGCAACCGAAACGCTGTGTTCATGCTCTTGTCAGTTGAACGTTCGTCGAATGCGATTGTCGCCGCCTGGCGGTCGAGGGACGGCGGTGAAAGATAACGTACCCAGATTGTGCCTGTCGAGTCACATGTCAGTCAGGAAGCCGCTTGTATGAAGCATTGGGGATTGCGCATACCATGATTTCAGTGTGTAGAGATGTCGGAACAGGGTCGCAGCGCTGGAGAGCTGAAGAGTCGGGTTAGCGACTTTTTGTTGACAGGTCGACTGCGGCGGGCTGAATGCTGCTTCTGGCTGCCTGTCGGGTGCCAAGGGAAGATTCGTCTTACTGTTCGCAGTTCGTAGTGTGTTCAGGCAGCGAGATTGAGAGCTTGCGCGGCCTGAGGATTGCGGTGTTGGGGGTGGTGTTGTCAGTGGTGGAGTTGTTGATGGTGGGAGAAGTCAGTAGTGCGCTAAAGGGTCCCGCCTTTGAGAAGCAACCGCGAACTTGGCCTTGGTAGGGGCGCCCGTACCTACACGACTATCATTTCGTTTCCCCGCTTCCTTTCCTACCGCTTTCTACCGCTTTCTTAACTACCTATTAACTAAATCTTCCTTTTAACACCTTGTATATGGGGTTACTCTACGCGCTATAAAGAGTAATAACTACTCTATTTAATCTATATAAGTTTACGTTATATCCTAATAACCCCTACCCTACTACCTATCTATGTTAGTTATAGTATCGATAGCGGTCGCGCGTCGAACTAGAAAACAAACCTATAGTATAGTACCCTTTACAGTACTACTTATATATTTAGGTTAAGAGGTATTTATTTATAGGCTATTAGCCTTAAACGACTATTATTAGGGATCTAGAGGATAGAGACTCTAGTAGTCTCTAGTAGGTTCTAAGTCTAACACCGGCTACGACGACACCTCTATCGTACTAGCGACAATATCTTCCTTCCTATCTTAAACGCTATTTCCGCTTCTTAAAGGCTAGCTAGTTCCTTATAGATAAGCCCGGTTTTACGGTACTATAAACGTAATACTAATATTGGTATTCTAATAGCCTTATAAGACCCTCTTCTCTACGAGCTATAACGCCTTACTAACTATTTCGTAGTACGAAGCTACGCCGTCTATAGTCTTCGAATCCTCCTTATAGCCCTAGGAATATATAGTAGTCCGTTTTGGAGTAGAAATAGTAATAGTAGCTAGATAAGGCCGCTACTAGAGACTATAGTACACGTAAGAATACTATAGCTAATTTATAGAAGTACAATACTACTAGCTAGATTATAGAGACTCTAGAAGGTATAGTAGTACTATAGCCTTACTAGTAGTACCTTCGAAACGGATACGAGCCCTATAGAATATTAGCTAATAACGAGAGTATCGTTTATACGTATTATAAATATAAGAATAAGCTAGTAAGCTACTTACGTACTCGATTCTTTATAATACTAAGCGTACGGATATAGTACTATTAAGCTAGCCTACTAGCTTCTTATACTCTATACCGCGATATAGGTATAAGCTCTAAGTAGCTTTTAAAGATTATTAAAGACGTACGGCGAGAGAATATCGTCCTTAAGGATCGGCTTACTACTATAGAGTAGACGACCTCTAGTCTTATATAGTAGCTCTAGAACTTACTACTACTTAGAAATAATCTAGTTTACTTTACCTAGACTATATACGAGAGAGTATTTCCTAGCGTAGCGGAGCGTTCGCTAGATTAATTAGATATTCCTAGTTTCGATTAGGAGCTTAAGCTATCCTCGGTATCGTTAAAAGATTATCGGATAGCGACTTTAAGTTATAAGAAGGACAAATATTACAATAGTAGTAATAAGTAGTATATTTTTCAATTATAAGTATATTAGATTTTAATATTTATAGTAAAAACTAGAGATACCTAGACTTCCTTTATAAGGCTATTCGGACTAGCTAAAAGACCCCCGGAGTAATATCTAGCTATAGAGATAACTATATTATACAATTTTTAAAAGGATCGAATAAATATAGAACTCTTAAGTAGTATTATTGTCGTTTAAAGCCTTTTCCTATAGGTTTCGTATAACCCTTACCCTAAGTAACCCTAGTAGCCTAAGGCTACGACGCCTCTCCTTTTAGAGTAAAATATACGAGAATCCTTTACTTAGCGTTTATTTCTACCTAAGGTCCGAAACGCGTCGCGTTTAATCTATATCTTAGTAATAATAATAATAATATAATAGGATAAAAAGCGACCTATATAGTATCGAAGCTACTCTATATAAAGACGAGAACCCGGACGGTCTAGTAACTATAGAAGATTTAGTAGACTCTAACTACCTACGCGCTTAAAGAGAAGTTATAATAAGAGCTAAGAAGGACCTAGGCAGCTAGACTATCGACTATATCGTAAGTTAGCGAGGACTTAATATAGCTATAGTAGCTTTAATACTTACTATTAGTAGTATATTATAGCTAGAGCGTTAGGACGATATACTCTATAGCTATATCGGTTAGTAGTATAAATAGGAACCGCGGAAAGTCCGTTTCCTTTACTCGCTAGGCCGTAACGATCCTCTACGTACCCTTTAACGTACCTACTAGCTTATATCTATACTCTACCTAAGCTTTTCTCGTATTAGCTATTATATACTCGCCAGCGGTTTAGTTTATACGAGCGTACGTCCGCTAGGCTTTAGCTATACCAATAGGATCGAAGACGACGTTATCGAGACTACTAGAAATATAGAGGGGGATATTTATAAAGTATTAGATAACTTTAAAGCCCCCTCGATTTTCGGATACTAGTAGAAACGTTAGGCGGCTTCGTCTCTTATAGTCTCTATTAGTTTCTATTAGCCGTAACGAAGTAATATTAGGATAGTAGTTAGTTAATACTAGCTAGTTAGTACTTACTTACCTACTTACTTACCTACTTACTTACTTTAACTTACTTTAGAAGTACGCTCCGTAAATAACGACCTTACTTACAATTATCGATTCGTATTAACGAGTCTTTCCGAGTATTATATATATCCTCCCTAGTAGATACTCGCTTAATATCTCCGAGCCTTACTTAACCTAGCCCTCGAAGTATATATATTAACCTCGACTCTCCGTAAAGATCCTCGGCTAATATAGATATATATTACAAATATTAGACGAGTTCTCTATAGTAGATATTCGCTCGATATCTCTAAGCCTTACTTAAACCGACCCTTAAAGTATATATATTAATATACCCTCTCCGTAATAATCCCCGGATAGTATAGAAGAGTTTCGAAAATATTAGACGAGTTCTCTATAGCCGACCTTCGCTAGATATCTATCTACTTACCTCTCTATCCGCGGATTACGTCTTTTTGTTAATATAGTTAGTCCCGTAAAGAAATATACTATAACTTCTCCGCGATATCGAGGGCGATCTATCGACGGTAGGATCTTACTAGTCCGTAATACGAAGGAGGGCTAGTAC
Organism: Zasmidium citrigriseum; assembly: GCA_002786025.1. Taxonomy (NCBI): domain Eukaryota; kingdom Fungi; phylum Ascomycota; class Dothideomycetes; order Mycosphaerellales; family Mycosphaerellaceae; genus Zasmidium; species Zasmidium citrigriseum. The sequence continues at coordinate 1,285 of NHNW01000055.1, read as the reverse complement.
TAGGAGGGCTATACTTCCTACTACTTAAGATTAAGAATAGCGGATCGGCTTCGGATACCTACGGTTATTATCTAACTAGAATTTAAGTACTACTAAATACATATTTTTCTTCTCGACGTCCGAGAAGTGCTTCGTCGAAGCCTCGAATCTACCGCCTACTTCTAGTACTAGTACCGCGTTCTCCCTACTAGTATCGCTACTAGCTACTACCGTTCTCCGTTCGTTAATCTCTTCGGTAAATAGGTCCTTAGTAATAGCGAGTATTAGGATAGTTATAAACGTAAGCTCGCGTATAACACTAGCGGTCTAAGTACTTTAGACGTAAGTATCCGATTATATCGAATCTAGCGGTATATTCCTCCTCTATATCCCTACTAAAATTATTATTAAAGGTATATCGTTAGTAAGCTTAAAAAGATTAAGCGGGATATATAACAAGTTTAAGGAGTTATAGAGTCGTACTTAAGGCGAGATCTATAGGACGAGTTTAATATTATAATACTCGAGTAGCTAGTAGGGGCGATTTATTAAGGAAGGTAATAAAATAAACTCCTACGCGGGAGTTTTAAGGGCGAGAGGATAGACTATAGCTTACCGTATAGTATATTTAGACGCCTATAAGGCTTACTCTTACGAGCGTAAGCGCGTACGATATCGAACCTCTCTTTAAAAGGCGTATATAGAGCTACTTAATAGGCGCCGCTATAGTACTACTATCGCGCTACGCGCTACGAAGAGTAATAGTATAACGTTATAGTATCGGGCAAACTTCGGCGTAACTTTCGGGTAGATTTCGCGCTAAAAGCGCTTAACTACTCCTCTACTACGATTCTTACCCGCCGTAATATAATTTATCTCCTCCTAGTATATAGTATAGGCGCTACCGCTACGCTTAATCGCCTCTTCACCTATATAAAGCTTATAGTAAGATCTAGCGTACCGATCGATATACTTAAACCGGAGTAGCTTAGCTAAGACACCTACCGTTAGACCGTAAATATATACTAATAGTAAGGCCTTATATTACATTATTAGGAAACGCCTAAGCCTTAAATCTACGGTAAATACTTAATCTTTAGATCTGCCTTTAGTTACTACCCTATAATATTCTCTTTATCCGGCTCGGCTTACTTTAAATCTAGGAAGTAGGGTATTTAGCTTTTTATATAATCCTTAAGCTTATCTCTACTCCTTAACGCTTAACGTCTAATTAAACTATAAATAAATCCTTATTACCGAACCCGTAGTCCTTCGGACGATTAGTACGACGATATCGATACGACTC